>CAUYRT010080648.1:0-93655 GCA_963574885.1 Lepilemur ruficaudatus
TGAGCTAGGCTGACGCCACGGCACTCCAGCCCGGGCAACAGAGTGAGACTTTGTCTCAAAAATAAAAAAGATTACTGAGAAATAATTTCTATCAGTATTTTTAGTTTATTTTCTTCCAGATATACATGGATTATATTTGTAAATATTCTATCATTACACATACTATTCCATTTTAAATATTGGCTGGTCTTATTCATAAAAATAAATGAAAAAAATAAAAACTACATCAAGCTTATATAAATATTCAGAAATTATTTTCTGAATAACTTCCATTTCTGGGATAATTTCTAACTTTCTTTCATTTCTCATTCAAAGTGAACAAACACAAATTACCTCTAGCTTTAAAGTGAGACAGGAAACAACTCACAACAAAAAATAACTGCTAAAATAATTCTACTACTTCACCAAAAAAGAGGTTTAAAATAAAACACAGTAGCATGAAATGATGCAAACACCTAGAAAAGCTTAGACCTTTAAAGTATTAACTCTCACTAAATGTCAAGATAGAAGATGATACAGCAGTATCTTGATATAGGGATATCTGTACAGTCATAATTTAAACAAGTAGATTACTTAGTTGCTCTGTTGATATAAACTTGTCTTTCTTAAAAGTTGTGATCCATCTGTAAACAGACTGGTTTTTGTAGTTAGAGAAAGTATCTCTTTAAAATGAGTGTTTGAACAGAGCCATTGAGTTTATGATTTATTTTGTATCTTTATGAAGTTTGCTGATCCTGGTTATAAAAGGCATTTGTTTGGACAATAAGAGCTACACAAATCTTTGTCAAATGTTTTGATGAAAAATTACTTACTTTTTCCAGGACTTCCTGCTGCTGTTCATTGCCTGACATGTCACAAAGTCTCTGGCTGAGGGCCACAGAGCGTTTCAGCTCATCCTCACTGTCTGAATCAAGGCATAAAGCCAAGGAGCTCTTAGATTTGAAGGTAAATTTCCTGTAAATTAAGAAAAATAACCCATATAAGTCTGATAAACATTTGTCTTTGTTATTCTTTTGAGGTATACCAAACACTTTTCCATTATGAAAAAGTACTTCAGAGATAAAAGATATATCAAAAGAGGTATGTTTAAGTATTACCTCTGCCCCACTCCAAAAGAGCCATGCTTTGAAAACTGGACAACTCTTAGGCTATTATACACCATCAGTAAACCAATCACTTTGTGTGGTTTTTTCTTTTAAATGATCAACCCCCTTAAGTTTGCTTTTTTTTTTTTTTTCAGACAGTCTCACTCTGTTTCCCCGGCTAGAGTACCATGGTGTCAGCCTAGCTCATAGCAACCTCAAACTCCTGGGCTCAAGCAATCCTTCTGCCTCGGCCTCCCAAGTAGCTGGGACTACAGGCATGTGCCACCATGCCCGGCTGATTTTTTTTTCTATATATATCTTTAGTTGGCCAATTAATTTCTTTCTTTCTATTTATAGTAGAGACGGGGTCTCACTCTTGCTCAGGCTGGTTTCGAACTCTTGACCTTGAGCGATCCGCCCGCCTCAGCCTCTCAGAGTGCTAGGATTACAGGCGTGAGCCACCGCGCCCGGCTCATTTCATTATTTTTCAATGTATTTTCAAAGGCCTACAGATGTGGATGCGACTAATAATACAGATTTCAAAACACACATATGGAGGATCGTGAGATTTCATTGCAAAAGGAAATGGGTCCTCCCATTAGAAAGGATGGAGAACCATTGATTACTGTGTTCTGGACTCAAGAATCTCACTTTGGAAACTCAAGCAAGACAGAAATACAGGTACCAAAGGGTATCTTGTTTCTCTTTAGTGAGAGAATGTGTACATTCATTCTTCAAAGCTTCACAGCAAATGGTAGATGTCTACAGCTTTATGTAGGAAGAGCAGGCCCAGGTCTGTAGGGAAAAGAAAAGAAAGGAGAGGAGGTGATTTCTACCATCCGTTACGCAACTTCTGCCGTCACTGCCCTTCTCTTTAAACCTTGAGCTTAGTAAAAGATAAGATACTGCCAGAGTTAAACCAAGTCACATGAAAAGGAAAATGCAACACTAGTCTTTGTCTTCATGTTTACCTGCACACACGCTATTGCTTGTCTGACTACGTGGCGTGGTGCAGCGTCCTTCAAAGCATGTTTCTGGAGATAGGCAGACAGACGGACTTAAGGTCCAGTGAGGGCCTCTTGCCCATTAGCCCTACAAACATGGCTTAGTTTCATAAGAGGTAATCTCTAATGCACAGCCCAGAGAAACTATATTATTTCAGATTAATCTACCTCCCAGTATCCTCCAACTATGATACTTCCCAGGTTACTTACTGTCTTCTTCCATCATATTTGAAAACTATCCCAACTCTAGAAGCATTAGACATGGTTCAGCAGCCAGGGCCCATCTTAGCACATACCATCTCCTGGATCCCAGCAGGAAAGTGTCCTGCCAGGATTGTCTTGCTCTCTTTGTAGAGACCGCCAAGCTGTCATGTGAAAGCCAGGCCATAGATGTCTGCTAGGTGGGAAGTCCGCCTCTGGGAAAGACGGCACGGTTGCCTTTCTCACCTGCTACATGCAAAAGGTAAGCAATGTTTGGCTAGTGGAGGCAGAATGTGATTCTAGAACTTGTTAAACAGTTTGTCTCTCTGCTTATTCACATGGATTTCGGTGAAATCTGAACTTCTGAATTTTAAATTAATATTTATGGCACAATTTAATACACATTTAGTAATGTAAAGAATCTGATTGAAAGATGTGGTTTGCACATAAGCCCCACCAGAAACTCATTTACTAACAGAATCCAACCCTAAGTAAAATAAACAGCTTTGCTTTCTACTGACATTTTATAACCACCTTCAGGGAAAGGTGGAGAGGGGAATTGGGTTTCCATGTGGATTTAATTCAAGAACTTCCCGAGAAAGTGCTTGAAGGCAATACAGTAGTGAGCCAACTTTCTTCTGTTAAGTCACAAAAAAATAGACTGTACCAAATAGAGGGGATCAACCACAGCTGCAAAGAGGAAATTTAGAATTATCATCATACCAGTATCAGAAGGTCCTTTATGTTTATAGCTTCATAAAAGTTCACAGTTAGAGCATTTGCTGCCAACTAATAAAAAAGTAATGAAAAATTTTGCAGATTTTTTGTGTAGACAGCAGTTACCTAATCCCTAAATCCTGATGAATTCATATATTCAAAATATTTAAAAAGCAAAATACACCCAAGAATTTATTTGTGATCCCTTTAGAGGCATAGGTCTCAACCTCATTAATAGATAAGAAACAGCTATATTGTTTGGCTGTACATCAATATGGGCTTGAAAGTAAATTCTGATTCTTTTATTGCTCAAATATTTGAAAAACTATAATTAAGCAATGACACTCCAGGGTGAATGTTATTAGGTAATACTGAAGGCCTTGTCCCTTTAATGCCCCTTGATGTGTGTTATTACCCAGGAACCCCCAGCTTCCATGTCTTTTTGTGATTATAAAGAAGTTTTCTTTTACATTTTTTTTTAATGAATTCTAACAAGAGAGCTTTTGTATTTACTATACTAAACACATCCATCCATTTAGGGAAAAATGGTTCCTATTTGAAGGGTGAAAGGAAGCACATGAAAAGCAATTGAAAATATTAATATTTTTTCTGCTGTGTTTGGTGCTGAGTTTTCACCGCCCGCCCCCAGTGTATTTTTAATACAAAAGTGCAGACGTTCCGTGTGTTTCATAAGTTTCTCTCCTGTCGCCCTTCCTGTTCACATCATTCTCTGAGCCCTGCACCATCGCCTGGCCTGGTCTGTCTAGTAGGCTTTAGCCTCAGACAGATTGCCCTTAACCTTCTCTTTTCATTAGAGAGTGCAAAGCAGGAGGTAGTGGGGGAGGAGGAGCTTTAAAATTGGAGGTGTTTCAAGCGTCTGCACTACATTATGCCACTATATGAAAAAGTCATATAGTTTGAAATGAAAGGTGAAGTATGGTGCTTGTGATCTGGCATTAAAATTCATGGCCGTGCAGAGCTCATAAAAGTCTGTATATAAATGTTGCTCTTATTATTTATGAATAATAATTGTATGATAATGCTTCCTCTTTAGTTAATTATTTGTGTGGAGGCCTAAGAATATTTAGCTATTATTATTATTTATAAAATCTGTATGTTTACAGAGTGTTATGTGGCAGTCAGTGTTTTAACATACTTTACATACATCATCTCAGTTAATCCTCACAATAACGACTGTACATGTACTTACATATATAAACATGAGTTACAGTTGGTAACTCACTCGGAGATGTAAAACTAGCGAGTAAAGAAGAGAGATCCCTGCCCAAGCCAGTCGGATCAAAAGCCCGATATCTTAACTAGTTCACTCCATAAATCATTGCCATCACTAGACCCATGTTAAATAAGTAAATAAAGAGTAGCCTTTTACAGCTAAAGAAACCAAGACTGAAAGAAAACAATTAACTTATAAATGTCACATAGTTATCCGGCAGTGGACCAGGGAACGGAAAGCAGACATTTCTGAATATGGCTCACTGCCTTGACCGCAAAACCGCACAGTCTGAACTCTTTTGATGATCCTTTCTTCGGGAGTGGTTATTAACGTTGGAAAGCTTGAACAACCGTGATGGAAGTCTAGATTAGCACCAATTGCATTTTTTTATTAACAAAAATATAAGCTTACCCATGAGAGCTACTGCCTGGGAGGTACGAAAGAAATACCCAGACAGAGGATCAAAATAAAACAAACCCCATTTAAAAGCCCTCCTTTTACCATAAATTTAGTGCACTAGAGGTCAAATCAGACCCCTGTGTGCAAATAAAGTAGAGTACATCTCTTGCTTAACACAGATGTTTTACTCTCCTCTGACAGCCACTTCTTTTTGGTAACAGGATTGTATTATATATAAAATGGAAAATGCTACCAGCATGGAGTTTTTGCAAATTTTCAGGGCTTTTGTACATTCTTTTTCTAGCAAGCACGTGAATCAAGTAGAAATAGAGCAAAATCACACACACACACACACACACACGCATGCACACACACACACACACACACACACATTGTGCGTTCCAAGAAAGACAAAACGTAGAAAGCCATCCGGAACACCACTCTGGTCCTTGCTCTGCTGTTTGCATCCTATCCTGCCGAGATAGATTTCAGAAGGGCAAACCACCTAAGTACCTCCCGACTTGCCCATGGTTCTGATTTTGCAGGTGTATCATTTTTCACCGAGCACAGTTGCCAAGCACCGGCAAGATGCCCTGGTAAAAACCCGCACCTCGCAGCCTGCAGCCGCCCCGCCTGTCCCCTCAGTCCCAGCCGTTCCATCATCCCGCGTGGAACTGCCTGGAGCTGTTTGTTGAACTGCTTCATGTTACTCTTTGACTGAGAGAGAGACAAATGTTCCATATTATCTTTAATTTCCATAAAATTGTTTTAATCTTTGCTTTATAATAAATGTATAACGGCGCCCTCGGGGGATCCCTGTTTTGTATTATAGGTGTCTCCATTGGAGTTGTGTGTGAGATAGAACTGCTCAGCCTTTGCCTTGCACCCAAAGGACTCGAAAGATACTTGGGAACAAAAGATTCCTCTGGGAATCATCCATAAGCATAAAATGGAAAATTTCCTTTCCCTCCTTCCCATCTCCCCATCCTCCCCATGAATATTAGCCAGATCAGGTCAGGGACGTCAGCAGCAGCTGCTGGGAGACATTCTCCTTTCTGACGGTGCCAGTTTGGGTGCGATATTTTCATATACGCACATATATATATCATTACAGATATAAACAGAGTCATAAAATGTAATTAATTAAGTAAACTAAAAGCCTCCACTAGTGTGTCAGTTTTAAACTTTTTTAGCTCCAACGGTTCTTTAATTTACCAGCTTGATGAAAAAAGAGAAGGGGAGGGGGTGGGAATGGGGAAGGTCCCATGAATATATTTTTTGACATTTTGTTTATTATCATTTTATCTAGGCTAGTGGTAAATGGATGGACTTGTCAACAGAAATCTCTTGGTGAAGTAAATAAAGAATCTTAATAGGCAGGGAGAATGGAACCAACGGCAAATTGCTCACAAAGAGATCTAATTTATTGGTTTCTTTTTCACTGAGATTCTGTTCTGGATTCTGGCTGTGCCAGAAGACACAGCTGAATGATGACATGGATCCGTACGCAGAGAAAGTGCTCTCTCTGGTAGAAAAGGGGCAGATTACCCCAGCTTCTGAAAGTTAGCTGCCTTACTAACTGCCCTGGTATCTCCCTGTAAAGCTAGAGCCTGGAAGGTTGCCGCTATTTTTATTTTCTGATCTCTGTTAATAAGCCCGTGCTGCATTCATGAAAGAAAAGTATTAAATGTGGCCACACCAGTTATAATATTATGGCTATTTGGGTTTAAGCATAATAAAGATACCAACAAGGGCTCCTCAGTTATTAATATTTTTTCAGGTTAAAAGGCAGCAATAAATCATAGAGAGCGTTTCCAAGCAGTAGCACTTTTATAGAAAATTGCTTGCTATTTAAACAAACTATTTGCTCTTCATCTCAGGAAAATATGTGGATGCTTCTGAACAAGGAGCTATTTTACCTACCCTCTTCCTCCTATAATTAGCCCCATCCTACTTGAAAAACAATTTTTTTTTTTTATTTTGCTTGCCTGGATCACAGAAAAATGGGGCTCAAGTTTGCTTTGGTCAAACGGGCAGTTTATTCATTAGTAGCCTATGTTTTTCCACAGAGGGTAGGGCTCTGAATTTAAATATTTGTCCTTTCGTATCCTTCCTTCTGAGAGGGCTGGGGACCTCTATATAGCTCTCTTCTGGGGCATGAATGACCAAGATAAACAGACAGAGGGTTTTAATCCAGTAGACGTGTGTAGGATTTTCTCTCCACCACTTGTGAGCATAGAAGAATCCGCTTCACTGGTGCACTTACAAAAATACCCCTCCCATGAACCCGGAGCCCAGAGGTCTGCTCAATGTGGGGGCGTTTATTTCCAAAAGTTGGATTATTTACATCTTTGGGCAGAGGTTGGAAAGAGACAATCACACAGATATTAACCTACCTTTCTTCACTCCTGGGTTAGACTTGCAGGTCAACAGGAAGTAGTGGCTGTCTTAGACTCTTGCACGGTGCTCGTCTGACCTTCTCTATTTCATTACAGTCTCTTAAAGAAGCCAACAGACTTGACTGACGACAGCTCACCGATCATATGGCTAATGATAGTTTATTTATTTACATTAGGAAGAAAATGTAATCATGAATATCTGTTTAGATATTCCCTTTGGCCAAAAATAGCTGTGTCGGTGGCAGATGGGATCAGGCCCATAGGTGAAAAACACATTAACCCACCATGGTCTAGTGGATTGTAGTGCCAATTTTATACTCTGAGTTAAACATGGTTATTTTCTCGTTTGAAAATAAGTTCCTAAAAAGAGTTCCTGGCATTCCAAGAAATGATTGTAAATCTACCAAGTTAATTTATGAACCAATAAAGTCCTGTCAAGTCTCCTTCTCATCTTCTGGAAAACAGGTCTGCAGCAAGGAAAAAAAAGACCAGCTAGTTACCAAGGAAATGTATTCTTGCTTCTCGTATATTCCTCTTAAGCCTTGCTTTGGAGTCAGCGTCTATGCACTGTGGAATATGGAAATCCCTCCAAACACAGAATGTATTTGGGGCGATAATGGTCTACATTGTTAGATAGTAAGGCTTTAAGGAAATTAACAATAAATGCATCATTATTATATCCAAACTGCCATCAGATTAAATTCAAAACTCTAAATGAAAAGCTGAGGCATTCAGTTCCTTAGACACGTAACATAAAATCAAGGCTGTTACAAGGAGACAGTATTTAAAATGCAACCCCCCCGCCACTTTCTCCTCAGTAAACACCTTGTAAATTTGTCTGAAAATTTCAAATTTTGCATTAATTGAGGTTCCTTGCCTGTTCATTTGAGTTTTGGTGTGAAAATATATCAAATCATAACACACAAAAAGCTGCTCTCTCAAGCCACATTTCATAACATGATTTCATCAGATGGTCTTAATTTTCTGCATGACATTATCTTTTCAAGCTGACATAAGACTGGGCTGTGATATTTGCATACTCAAGACAGAATCATGCAGCTTAACTATGTTTCTGCTTGTGTGGGAATTTGGGGCATTTTTACTTTGAGGAATCAAACAAATAAACCTTCCAAAAAAGGAAAGAAAAAAAGAAAAGAAAAGAGAAAGGTTTCTTCTACTCTTTGAATGACTTTGTTCATGCTTTTAAATGCAAGAAACACTCGGATCTATTTTAAATGATGCTATAGTATCTGAATCTGTTGTCTCAATATATGTGAGGTGTATATGTCCTTTCTCTTGAAGGTCTCTGAAGCCCAGACCAATTAGTCAAGGACTCTTGGCTATTTTAGTTGGCTAGTGTCCATACAATTGTAAATGTGCAAAAAGAGAAGTGTTTTTATGGATGGGAAGGTTTAACATTTTAAATGTTGAAATTCAGACAAAATTCTTCACTAACTATGGATGGAGTTAGAAGATCTGACCACTGGCTTCACTACTTGCCAGCTCTGACGGGGCTAATCACCTAGCCTTGTGTCAATGTCTCTTAACAAGGCAATGTCAATGTAAATGTCAGTATCTCCATCACATCAATGACAATAACATTGTCACGAAGATGACAATATTGATGTCAAAGTCTCTTAACATGTTTATTCACTTTTCATTAAACACGTATTTCTTGAGAGTCCACAATGTGCTAGGTGCTATTTTAGGCACTATAAATTTAAAAATATCTATTAATTAGTGTAAAGATACAGAAGATTAGAATTAGAAGAGAATCCTAAAGAGAAGTCCAATCTATTATTGAAACTAGGGAAATGAAACCATGTTGGTTCAATGACCTGTTCACAATATGATGCAGTTAGAGGTGACAGATGTGATGGTTAATTTTATGTGTCCACTTGACTGGGCCATGGGATGCCCAGATATCTGGTTAAACATTATTTCTGGGTATGTCTGCAAAGATGCTTCTGAAAGAGATTAACATTTGAATTGGTGAACTGGGTAAAGCAGAAGACCCTCCCCAGTGTAGGTGGGCATCATCCAATCCCTTGAGGGCCTGAATAGATCAAAAAGGCAGGGGGGGGGTTGAATTTGCTCTTCGCCTGATTGCTTGAGCTGGGACATTAGTCTTCTGTGCTCAGCACTGCTGGTTATCAGGGCTTCAGGCTTGGACTAGAATCAACACCATTGGCTCTCTGGTTCTCAGGCCTTTGAACTGTACCACCACCAGCTTTCCTGTGTCTCCAGCTTGCAGGTGGCAGGTTGTGAGGCTTCTTAGCCTTCATAATTGCATGAGCCATCATCTTATAATAAATACATATATTAGTATATGTACACACACACATATGTACAGTTAACCCTTGAACAATGGGGTTAAGGGTGCTAAACCCGCCCATGCAGCTGAAAATCTGCACATAACTTTTGATTTCCCAAACCTAAAGCCTGAAGACTCAAACATGAAGAGTCAACACATATTTTGTATGTTATATGTTATTATATGCTGTATTCTTACAATAAAGTAAGATAGAGAAAAGAAAATGTTATTAAGACAGTCATAAGGAAAAAAATATATGTTTGCTATTCATTAAGAGCAAATGAATCATCATAAAGGTCTTCATCCTTGTTGTCCTCAGATTGAGTAGGCTGAGGAGGAGGGGGTGGAGGAAGGGTTGGTCTTGCTGTCTCAGGGGTGGCAGAGGGGGAAGAAAATGGACCTGTGCAGGTCAAACCTTGTTGTTCAAGCGCTAAATGTACATGTCTATTTGGTTCTGTTTCTCCGGGAAGCCTTGACACTAATACAGCAGGAAAGAACTGGAACTCGGTTTTATCCGTCATATTCTCAACACACTACATTGTCTTCCACGCCTCTTTTACAAGGTCTATAACCTGATAAGAAGACTGTGAACATGTTATTATTACTTGAAGAAAAGGATGGTTCCTTGTCCCTTAATAAAGTTCCATCAGTGAGAACCAGTTTTTATGGTTAGTTGGTTGGTTCTTTGTTTTAATGAGAGGGGAGATAGTGTACTGGACTGTTTCTGATAAGCATCGATCCTATCAGAATCTTGTAATAGTATACACATAATAATTCTAGCTACTGCACATTGAACCTAAAATACACTTGTCAAGGTCGCCAATGGTCTCCATATTTCTAAGTCCATTGATGAATTTTACTTCAACTCTCATTAACGTCTGACATAGCTGCTCACTCCCTCTTTGAAACACATTCTTCAGCTGGCTGCTGGGACACCACGTGGGTCAGCTTCTTCCTCCCTGGCTGTGCCTCTCTGTCTCCTCTTCTGATTGTCCTCTCTTCCTGACCTCTGGTCCCAGAGTGCTACAGGCTCAGCCCTCAGAGCTCTAGCCTTTGTTTTCTACCCTCATTCTCCTTGTGAGCTTATCCAGTCAGCCCCACGGTTGTGAGGGCCATCTGCGTGCTGACAGCACCCTGGCATATAGCTTTACACTTGCCTTCTCCTCTGATCTTCATATTATAGGTCAAACTGCCTACTCAATAGCTCCAACTTAGCTGTTTAGTACACATTTATATCAGTTAAGAATGCATTCTGCTGTGAATAACAGAAAGCTTGATTAACATGGGCTCAAACAGACAGGCTTACTTATGTCATGCAGTACATGTTCTGGAGGTCGGCAGTCCAGGGCTGACATTGTTGCTCTGTGGTGACCTCATGGACCCTTTCTCTTTCTAGCTTCTGGCTCCACCATCTATGGTGCATATTTGGTTTTCATCATTACAGATGGCTGCTGCAACTAAAGTATCCTTCCTGCATTCCAGGAAGAAGGTGGAAAGGCCAAAGAGTTCAGAGGACAAAAACCCTCCCCTCATGAGGCTATGGCCTGTTTCATTCGTTGACTTTTCTCTTTCTCCCATACCACACATCCAATTTATCAGCAAATTTCACACCATCTCTTCAGTGTCCCTTTCGTCCATGCCTCCATCATCTCCTGCTTGGATAATCACACAGCCCTCCTAACTGGTGTCCCTGCTTCCTTGCTTACCCCCTGCCAGTTATTCTCAACTCAAAGACCTGGTGGTCTCTTTAAAATCTGACATCACTTCCTACAACCCTCCCAGGAGGCCACCTCACTCAATACCAGATTCTAACTCCTCACCAGCTACAATGACCTCTTTGTTCTTGCCCCTGCTCCGCCCTGATCTCCCTCTGCTACACCCACACTGGCCCCCTGTGGCTGCTCCTGAACACGCTGCGTGCTCCCGCCGTGGGGCCTTTGCAGTGCTCCCTCTGCCTGAAACTGTCCCCCACTCCCTTCCATCTCTGTGTAAATGTCATGTTATCCAAGAGGCCTTCCTTGAACTGCTTACATAGAGCAGCAAACTCACCCACTCCATCTCTTTCTATCTCTTTACAATGTTTTAATTTCCTTTGTTAGCACAAGATACATGGTATGTTGCTTTTTTGTGTATAGGTGTGTCTATTTTCTGTTTCATCAACTAGAACATACCTTCAGGGTACTGGAGACTTGGTTACACTCATAGCCTGCACACAGTAGTCACTCAGGGCACAGCTAGCAAATGAATGTTCACGGGGTGCTGAAACAATGCTAGGAACATTTCACGCATTATCTGATCTTTATAATCCCCACAACCCTAGAAGGTAGGTATATAGTATCTCATTTTACAACTGATAAAACAGAGGCTCAGAGGAGTTTGCAGTTTACACAAGATTTCACAGTTAATAAGTTGCAGAACCAGGATTTGACTCCGTGTGTATCTGACTCCAAAGCTCAAGCTCTTCCCCCCATCCTTTTACTGCCTTTCAATAAACATTGAAAGGATGATTGATATATTTACAGAAAAATAGAAGCTTGACTGGATTTTTTTTTTTTTTTATTCCCCAGGGCTTTTCACAGTTTAATTCCATTTGCATTGGATGCTCAGTGGTCGTCTCTTGTTTCCTCCTTTTTCTAACTTTTAGAAGGAAAATTTCACAAGCCTCAGGAATTCTTTAAAAGGATCCTTCTGGAATGAGTTCTGCTCCCTTTCCCACCCCCAGCCCCCACTAGACTACTAGAAGACTGATTTTTAAAGTAGTTTAGAAATTCTTTCAGCACCTTTTAAACAAGAATAAAATATAGCACTACCTACTCTGACGGGCGAGGATGGAGGGAACAGAGACATATTTGCAGAGTTGCCTGTTTTCTTCAGATTCTCACTTTGTAATTTAGCTAGTTGCCTAGCATTTCTTGTTGTGAGAAACTTGAAGGGAATTCTAAGCAAGGTTGAAGAATCTACTTCCCAGGAAAGTTTAAGAATAGAATTGATAAACCATGCAAATTAGCATGCGATCTGGACTTTGGAGAAATTAGGCTAGATTTATTTAACAAATGTTTTTATAAAAATAGAAGGCTTTGATTCTGTTGGACTTAGATACATGGTTTTTGTGACTGATACCTTTTTGAGAAAATTTATGAAGAAATTTGGCATGCCTGAACTTAAATCTGTCTGCAGCATGGGATAGGAAATTTGACGATCCAAACTGCTGTGTTTGTGTGTGTGTGCGTATACGCGTATACATGTAGCCTATATCTTAAGTGGTATTTTATCTGGGTCAGCCAAACAGGGCTTCTCCCTGTCACATCTTTAATTCTTTAAGACTTTGTTATCTAGTCGAGCAAGTTTAGGCTGCTCCTTATCAGAAAACCAGACCAGTGAATGTGCCTGGATGCCAGTTCTGGCGTCTTAACAATACCAAAATTAATTTTTAACTCAAGGATTTAAAGAGGTAACAAAGAGTTAAGAGTTGAAAAAGACCATGAAGAAACTACAGATTTTACTGAATCTTCAACTTAAGTAGATAAATCATACAGCAAACGCGATAGAAGAGCAAATATATAGCTCCTAGATACCTGAGACCTTTCCTAAGCAGCCCAGCCTATCAGCTGGTCAGGGGGTCAGGGGGTGCTCTCACTGCTCCGCTTCTCATCCTCAGTGTTGACCTACTGAGCTCGTTACTGTTCCACATTGGAACGGTTGAGAGGTTTCTATGAGCCAGCCCATATTCTAAATAGTTTGCATAAATATTAGCTAAATTTAGACCTTCTGCGGTAGGGTTTATTGTTCTCCCTGGCACAGAGTAGGCGCTCAGAGATTACTAAAACACAGAGAGTTTAGGTAGCTTGCCCAGGGTCACTCAGCTAGGAAGTGGCAGGACCTCATTAAACTGAGCAGTCTGGCTCCAGAGCCTGGGTGTACCACCACCGTGCAATACGGTACCTGCCTGCCAATTGCAGAAAACCCTGCCCATCAGCCAGCGGCTAGCTCCTGTGAGGTCATTGAAGCCTACAATTTCTGCTTCAGCTACTCAGAGCTCAATGGCTGTCAATGCTGAAGTGTCATTTAGAAGGAGGTTATGGACAGAAGTCCAGATACCTGGTTTCAAGCAACAACTTTGCCACAAACTAGTGGCATGATGCAGAAAGTTATCCCCTCTTGACTTTTCAGCTCCCTCAACTGTACAAGGAGGGGGTAGACACTAGGTGACTTTAAGGTCTCTTTCAGTCGTAACATTTTTATGAGTCTGCTTCCTCTAGTATCTGTTCCTGTTTCTCTCACTTTTTGTAAGTTGGAGCAATTGGTTTTTGTACGAATCTGTGCACTACGGAAGCTTCAGTATTAAGTATTAAGCTATTAAGTATTAAGAATTAACCTTAAAATGGTATTGTGCAGTGGTATTGAAGTGACTGCTGCCTGTGTCATTGTGCGTGACTACTTCCGGGGACTCAACGTAAATCGTGGGAGACAAACAAACACAGTGATGCCCTGGTGCCTTGGGAGGAATGGCACAGCCTTCCTGCCCAAAAACGATGTGCACAGGAAGAAGCCACTTAAAATGGTGACCAAATTTTTGTAGGTGATAGTGAAAAAAAATCTGTTAAATTTTCATGTTAAAAATAATCTAATATATATGAAAATCAGTGTATGATTTTATCTTACAATAATACAGTTTCAATTATAGTTCCAAGTAGCTTCAATTCTTAAAATGAAGACTAGATCAATTGTTGACTTTTGTGGTGTTATTTTTGCAACACATTTTATAATAGTCTGATTGGACAACTTTTATTTCAAATTTTACCTACTATGTGATCATAAAAAAGTAACTTTTTTTTGCAATATTTGAGACTCTTCAGTCCTCGTAGAGGCCTCTATTAATCCTTAAATACTAAAATCATTCTTATTTGAAGTTTCATTTACTCTTCTTGTCCATTTTCTCTTCTTTGTTAACTGGTTTAATTCTACAAGATCCTCATTTGTCATTGGTTTTGCAGGTTATTTAAAGAATTACCCAACATCGTCAATCTTATTTTTTTCAAGATTTTATATTTTACTCCATAGTGTATTTATTATGTTTGCATTCTGTGGTACAATGTTTACCATCATTGAAATATTGACCACTGGAAACTTAGGCTTGCCTTGGAAGGGAGAGACCCTGGGGGCAAGCTTGGTAAGGCTGATTGCGTGAGGATTAATTTTAAATGTTCACTACTTTAGAGTATTGCATGTTATGCCCACTTTAGCTTTCCTGTAAACCTCATACTGCAAATACTCAAACACAAATACTTAGATATCAGCCGTCTCCAGTATAATACACAAATTAAGGCAACTACATTTAATTAGACATGCACATTTCATTGATCTGCATTACTAGAATACTTAACTGTACTCTCACACATACTCACAAGGCTGGGTTCTCGTTAATCAATTAAGTGATGATTCCCTTTAATGGTCTAATGCCTGTATGATCACCTTTTTGGAGCTAAAACAAAACTTTAAGTCTTGGACCCCTTGCTAGGTGAAAACCTAGCTCCAACTGGTTTTCACCTGGTTTTTGAACTGGTAAGTTCAGCTTCTCCTGTTTCTTCCAAACCTCAAGATGGCCATGGCCTCCAGTTGTTGCTAATCTCTGGGTTGCCTCACTGTCCCCTTTTTGGTTTGTCAGCTCTTCCATCCTCTGTATAACCAATTCCTTGTATTAAGCTCTGTATATTCAAAATACCTATTAATACAATGGTTTTTATTTTCTTGACTTAGTCCCTGACTAATATGACAGGCTTGCAGTTAGGTACTGGTAAACCAATAGAGTCTAAGTTCTGCCTCAAAAGTACTTCATGAAAATTTCCTATTCAAGTGAGTGGTGCTAAATGCTTGGAATAGTTTGTATAGCTGTTCAAACACACATGTGTCATTTAAGAACTTTCAGTGAAATGGGGATTGTCTTTGATATATATTGCACCAAGACCCAAATGTACTTATTAAGGTCAAGAGTCACTTGCTGACTTGTTATCATGTTTTCTTGTGTGTTGTCCTTCCGATCCTCTGTTACATCCCCTGTCTTACTGTACCATAGCAGCATCTCCTCACCTTACCACTGTTGATATTTTGGGCTGAATATTTGTTTGTTCAGGTAGGAGAGAGGGGATCATTCCATGCCTTGGAGGATATTTAGCAGCAGCCCTGACCTCTCCCCACTACATACCAGTAGCATCTCTCCCACCCAGTGTGACAGCCAAAAATACCTCCAGATAGGTCCACTGGAGTGGAGGAGAGGAGAAGAGCAGCCCCCAAACTAAGAACAACTGCACTCTAGTGATTTTGTTACAGATAGATCTCTTGTCTAGATTACAAGTCCCTTCATGAAGAAATCTTAAGTTGAACATGTTCTTGATGAATGTAGTAGGTACTCAAAGCTTTAATTAATGCATGCATGAATTGATAATGTAGAATAGTAATAGTCATGTGGATTGATTATATCATATGAGCTTTTCTCACAGAATTTGAAAGGAAGATAAAATGCACACCGCTATATATATTCTTAAGGTAAAAATTGCCCTTAGGGGCAATTTTTATTAGTATTTGAACTAAATCAGTTTCAGGTGGAAGGATGTAATAATGTGCATGCTGTTCACCTAATGAAGGTTTTAAACCATGGCCACAGGTTGGTCACAGATATTCTGACAACAGCCTCCGTGATACACAAAAATCATTATCACTGTTTCAAAATGAGTCAACCAAGGCTCAGAGAGGTTAAGTGACCTTCCCAAGCTCACAGGATGTGTGAGTACGACAGCTAGGACCTGAGCCCAGTCTTCTGCCTTCCGCTCCCACGCCTTTCACTGCTCTTCTCCAAGCGCAGAGCTGCCTGGGTCCCTGTCCTCAGAAGCTCTCTCCTCCCCGGGCTTGCGAGACACCGCTGTGCTCTAGCTCTCCGCCATCTTCTCTACCCTCTCACGCGACTTCCCTGTGGCCACCTGTATTCGTGCCCACCCCCTACGCCTGTCTACTGCTCAGCGCTCGGCCCTTGGCTTGCTCCTCTGCTGACCACAAGTACTTCTTCCAGGTACTTTTATGACACTAACCACTACACCAGTTACGGCTCCCAAGCATGTAAATTCTATAGCCAAACTGGCTGGCTTCAAATCCTAGCTCCCTCACGACTTAGCTTGCTACCTTGGAGAGTTATGTGATCTCTTGCACGTCGGATTCTTCACTTGTGAAAGGATGACTGAAAATAGTACCTACCTCACAGGGGGGCTGTAGAGACTAAAACAGCATGATGCGTGCATAGCACGTAGGAAAGCGCCTGGCACATTGTAAGTTCTCAATAAATGTTAATACATATTAACGAATTAGACAAAATAAATTGTATGTCCCTCAGTTGTCTCTCTCCTGGGCTCCAACCCTCGTGGAGGAGGCGGAGAGGGGAGGAGGTCCGTGGGCCAGAGAGAACGCGTACGAGAAAGAGACATCGGCAAGACAGATGAGAAAGGAGGAACAAAATGCTCCAAATGCGTTTTCACTAACTCACCAAGAGGCATAGTCTCTCTCCTTCTGTTTGCTTCTGTACCTAATGTTACTTCTGTTGCTGTACATACCACCCTGCCTTTTAGTGCATGTTTAGATATCTGCCTTTCCTTACTAGACTGTGAGACCTTCAATTCCATTAGCAGGTCGTATCCATCCCTCTCTCCTTGGCACCTAGCAAAGAGCCTGATGTACTGTCCTTCCTTAATACATCTCTGTGAGTGAAAGACTGGGTGACCTGGTTAATGCATGTGGATAGCTTTCAGAAATGCATCTCCTAGGTAAAACGAGTATTAGTACACTGTATGACCAGGCCTGGATCACTACCTGTCATTGTCTGAGTTCCACAGTGATGGCTGGGAGACCACTCAACAACCAGTTCTTCCCCTTTTAGAAACATATATACGTTATGTACCGCTCTATAGCTTAGCAAAACTGTAGCATGGGCCGTGGCCTCTTGGTCTCCAACTCTCAGAAACTTGGGTTTTTTGTTTTTGTTTTTGTTTTTTAATTTCAGTACTTCTGTTACACACCAGTTTTCTTTCTGCTCCTGATGTTTCCTGGTATTTCACAACTGTGCTGTGATGTCTTGCCTCTGTGTGGCATGAAAGCCTTTGTGATGGTATCAGCTAAGTGCAGGCGTGCTCAGAGGCCGGAGGGGGACCCAGGTGCCCTCAGGATTCCTTTTAGCATTGAAGCCCCTAGTGGAGGCTGGCATCGGTACTTCTGTGTGCGCCACACTGTTGTTGACCAAAATCTAGTCATTAAGATCATTTCTAACCACGTGGAGAGAAAAGGGGACCCAGGAAATACGTTGATGGATGCCGCACCAAAGTGACAGGGAATTGAAGAAAAATAAATAAATCTGTTGTGCTCTGGCAGGATGAGAAACAAGGAAAGAAAGGAAGTGGCCCGCAAAGATATTTCAGTCAATTTTCTCCACAAATAAACAATTCTACTTTTAATAGAAAGAGGTTTCTTTTGGTGTTAGCCAGCTAAAGTACACATTCTCTGCAGTAAAGTCGCTGTTATAGAAAGTTTAGGGGGTTAGAAGGATCTAGAAGAAGCGTTTATAACTAGCTCTCTCCCGCTTTTATGCCCTCCACCTCCTTTCCTCTCCTCAGCCCGAGGAAAGAGCAAATTTTCGCTGGTCTAGATCAGTGCTGAGTGATGACTTTCTTGGCATCCACGCCAGAGTCAGCTCAGTCTACCAGTTCGGTTTCAGGTTCGCAGATCCGGGGGCGATGTTTCGGCTACTGACTTAAACGTGTTAATTTTTTAACACTCACCAGGTCGCCTTTTGAAGTTAACACCCTTTTAAGGAAAGTAAGGAAAATTCACACTTCTTCAAAGGCAACTGTTTTCAGGAGACTTACAAGAGTGTAGTGTGTGTCGATCCACACCAAGCTCATCGCTTGGGAAAGGCAGGAAAAGTTTGCTCTGGAAATTTTTGTTTTTTTAAGATTACATATATAAAGAATGAGTTCGTTCATTTGAGAACAAATATTGATTAAAGACTCAGCCTAAAATGTCCCTGTACTGGAAATTGTAAGGATTCAAAAATTATTTCTCTCCTCAAAGAACCTGAGGTTTCAGAAGAGTCCTGGCATTTTTCTATGTGCATCCTGTCTCCTCCACTGCGTTCCAGCAGGCAGATTTCTCTTAAACAACTTGGTTTTATTTACTTATTTTTATAATCTCTAGCCCTACCCCAGAGCCTTGTCTAAGGACATTCTTAATAATGTTTGTTGATTGTCACTCCAAAGTCCTGGGAAATTTAGGAAATTTGTTTTCTATCCTTGCTATCGTACTTGTTCTAATCAGTAAGTCAGACAATACCATCCAGGCCAACAAGCTCATGAAAAGAAGCTCAACATCACTAATCACTAAGGAAAAACAAATAAAATCACAATGAAACACCATTCCACACCCATTAGAATGGTACTATCAAAACAAAACAAAAAACCCCCCAAAAAACAAAAATAACAAGTGTTAGTGAGGATGTGGAGAAATTGGAACGCTTGTGCATTTTTGGTAGGAATGTAAAATGATGCAGCTTCTATGGAAAACAGTGTGGCAGTTCCTCAATAATTTGAAAATAGAGTTACTATAGGATTCTGCAATTCCATTTCTGGGTATATATCCAAAAGAATTGAAAGCAGGGTTTCAAAGAGATATTTGTATACCCATGTTCATAGAAGCATTATTCACAAGAGCCAAAAGGTGAAAGCAACTTGTGGCTATCGAAAGATGACCAGATAAACAAAATGTGGTATATACATACAATGGAATATTATTCAGCCTTCAAAATGAAGGAGATTCTGACACATGCTACAGTGTGGATGAAACTGAAGAGTATTATGCTAAGTGAAACAAACTAGTCACAAAAGGACAAATATTATGATTCTACTTATATAAAGTATCCAGAGTAGTCAGATTCATAGAGACAGAAAGTAGAATGGTGGTTGCCAGGGGTTAGAAGGAGGGGAAATGGGGAGCTGTTTAACGAGTGTAAAGTTACAGTTTTACAAGATGAAAAGAGTCCTGGGGATTGGTGCACAACAATGTGAATGTACTTAACCCTCCTGAACCATACACTAAAAAATGGCTAAGATGGAACACGTTTTGTTATGTGTATTTTATCACAATTTTCAGAAGCTATCATACAATATAATGAATGAAGCAGTTATGTCGGTGAAATGTAGAAGGGTGCCCTAATTCCCTCTGGATTCTTAAATGTGAATGATGTAGGTCACAAATAAAATATCACTCTAGTGTTTATGAGCTGCCATATTGGAATTGTATCCATTTCAGAGTCCATTAACTTCTGACAACCAGGGTGGCTAGTGGCACACAGTGGACTCTCTGTGTATGTGTGTGTGCAGGTATGCAAGCACACCCAGCCCCACCCCGCCTTGTGTACCTAAAACCTGGTGATGCTTAAAGGAAGCAAAGACACTTGGGAAATGCTAAGGGGGCAATAATGTTTGCTCTTTTAGGGTGAAGAGCTGGGAATTAATGTGATTTAAATGTAGCGTGACAAATATTTACTAGTAAAATGTTTTTTTTTATCAGTAACACTTATCTTTAAAATGAGGCCTCGAAAAATGCAGCCCTGTGTTTCTTGTGTCGGTCCCTCCATTGTGCATTTCTCAGTTCCTTCTCAATTAGTCAAGTCAGTGCAGTTTTGTAACCCTGACATAAAAATTATTATTGTCAATGTTATAGCTGGGAATTTGGAGAGTATATGCTAGTAGGAAAGAACTTTTTTCCCTTTCCTTTCTCTTTTTAAGGAAAAATATCCCTAAACACTGTGATGAAATGTTTTATGTCTGTACTGTCTGCAGGAGGAAGATGTGAAATTAAGGCGAGCTATAAAATATAAAGACTCTAGACCTGCATATGATTATCCATATTAAAGTGAAGTAAATTTACTTTATATCTCTCACTGCAAGACTTTCACTTGTAAGACAAGATTTTTCCCCCCTTCTTGGTCTTTGGTTTTCACAAATCTAAATGCCTGGAAAGATTTTGGAACTCAAGGCTAGTTTTAGGTGCTTTCCTTCTTTCAAAATATTAAAATAAGGAGTATTAAAGACATCTAATCCAAAATAACCTAACTGGATTGGTTTTTCTAGTCATTATCTGTCAAGTGAAGAAGAAAAGCAGAAATTCAAAATATCTGAGTATTCTAGATAAAATCTTTTCCGATTAAAAAGTTGAACAGATTTTTATGAAAGAGTTTGTGGTTTGGTTCTTAAATAGAAAATACGTGTGTGTATGTATACATATATATAAAATATATGCAACCTTCTCCTCTGTCTGTAGAAGTCAAGATTAGACATGAATACCTTATGCCCCACTGGTTGCAACTGGTTTTCAGAAATCACTACGAGGCATCTCAGTACCTTTCTTTGTCTTCAAGCCCATACCTACCAATTCCCAAGTAGTTGCCATCCCATCTGGCCTTGCTTTGACCATTACTATCTTCCTAGCTTAGAATTTTAATTATTTCCCTGCTCAGATTAGTGTTGTCATGTGTCTGCCTCTAGAATTTTTCCAACCAATCTACACTTTTTACTGGAGCAGAGTTAATCTTGATTCAATCCTCTGGCTTTCACCATGCCATTCTCTGGCTCATAAATTTCCAGTGGTCTACATACCCCTCTACCTTTAGTGCAGCTCCTTGGTTTGTATTGGAAGTTCTCCACAATCTGGGCCTAGTCAGTCTTTCCAGGCTTACCTCCCACTATCCTCCTCTGTGGCTAGAACAGACCCTCAGTTCTAGCCACAGTTGGCTCTTGCAGTTCTCAGAACACTTTCTCCTGTGCTTCTGCTCTTTCTTCTACCTGGAACCTGAGCCCTCAAAATAGAAATATTTGAAGACGATTTGCAAAGGGACTATTTAACAAGCAGTGGCCAAGGTATAAGGAGGCCGCAGGGACAGTCAGTGTTCTGGGGCTGCCGTGGTGGTGCTAGCATGGTAGCCTTGCCTAAAGGGATGGGAAGGGTTAGTTACCAGCACACTTCAGGAGAGAGATGGTGCCTGAGAAAACCAGGGACCTTCACTGGACACAGCCAGTCCAAGTCATCCCTGCAGACCGATGAGCCAGATGGACAAATGTTCTGACCTGTCTCTCTCTGCTCCCTCTGATCTCGCATAGTGGTTTCCCAGTGATCAAACACAGCAACAGGCAGAAGGCAAGGGAGCCCATTGTCACCCTTCCAGAGTAGAGAACAGAGTGGAAAAGAATGGAAAATATGTGAAAAGGAGACAAAGGACAAGATTCAGCAAAATAAAAATAATCCACACAGAAATTAGAAAGATCTAAAAATTACTTAGGCTAATTCTGTTATTTAAGAGGTGAAAAAGGCAATGTGTTGAGTAGTTGCAATTTATCAGAATAAAAAATCCATTAAGGACAGGAATATCTTGCTCATTTCATACCCCTAATACCGAGTGCAATGTCTGCCTCATAGTAGGTGCTCAATAAATGTTAATTTAAGTGATTTGATTGAATCAAATTGGATTATGTAAGGCCAAGGCACAATTTGTCCTGACTGCCAACTGTATACCTCCACCTCCAGATATCATTTTAATTTTCAAATATCAGGCATACTAGAAATTGAACAATATGACTTCTTTTTGTACTCCCACCCCCAATGTAAGTGATAAAAGTCAGAAAGCAGGAAAGAAGAAAATGAAAAGGCTTGCGTGATTTACCAAATGCGTAATTAGGCTTCAATTAGATCCGAATAGGCCACAGCTCTCTTTCTCCCGTTGAATCTCTTAGTATCGAGCATATTGAGTGCTTTATCATGCCTTCACAATTGCACAGCAGCCAGCCAACTGCCGAAGCTTTCTTATGTTCGGAAAATGAATCCATATTTCTCATACCAGTTTTTCTTTTAACCTATTTGTAAATGATTTATTGTAGTAGCAAATCAGATCGCGATAAGATAAAGCTTTTTAGAGGTCATTAAAGAGTTTTGGGGAAGTTCCTACAAAGATGCTAGTCTTACATTGTCTGGGTGATAAGGCAACTTAACAATTTATGTCATAGTTTGCAAAATGTGTTTGTCTGATAAACAGTTTGCTCTGCGGGCATCAATCATACTTGCTCTCAGTGGTGTGTTGTATTTTTCATGAAGTGAACTTTAGTGACTTTGCCCATCTACAGGTTTTCGGGATTGCAGCTTGCTGAAGAGAGCTTCCCATCTCCCCCCGCACAGCTGCATTTCAAATCGCATAATGCAGCCGCCTTCATGCAGGTTGCCAAAGTGGGCGACCTCAACAGGACTGGTATGGAAGGAAAGTCCGAGGAAGCTGGTGTCATTGGGAAGGAAAGACTCAAACAGTCTTTGGATCAGGGAAAATAGAAATACTGGGACAAAAAGAAGATAAAGTATGCATGTGAAGGCACAGTTGTGCCTTTTTCTAGGTGGTATACGATCAAATGGATATGATAACATTTTGTAGGACTGTAAATGTTCACAAACATGAGGGCAACCTTGATACGAGGTAGAGAGCTGATTCCCAGTCTTAGC
This sequence comes from Lepilemur ruficaudatus, assembly GCA_963574885.1. Classification (NCBI taxonomy): domain Eukaryota; kingdom Metazoa; phylum Chordata; class Mammalia; order Primates; family Lepilemuridae; genus Lepilemur; species Lepilemur ruficaudatus. The sequence continues at coordinate 22,929 of CAUYRT010080648.1, forward strand.
TCTGGTCCTTGCTATATGTCCTCATTTATAAAATGAAGGTAATAATACCTGCACCACCCACCTCATAAGATCAACTTAAGATCAGACACAGGCAAGCAGATGAGCCCACTTCGTAAACGAAATCACTATGCAAATATAAACCATCACGATAAATGTTGGCCCGGGAGAGAGGATATAGTTATTATCCTTCCATAATTTAAAAAATAAAATAAAACACCCAAGACCCCAGGACAGCTTGGTTAACATACATTTGGCTTTCTCAAATCTTACCATTTTAGAAGCATTTGCAACTGCTTATAAATCACTTCTCAAAATTGCCCTGAGCTGAAACGGTTTTCTAAGCGCATGTTAAAAGCCTGTAAGTGCTTCTGTTCTTGAACAAAGTGAAATCAGGTTACGTTAATAGAAGTATTAATTAATTTGCTCTAATTTTATTCAGCAGAATTAGCATTATTGAAAAGTCTTTACCATCCTTGAGTACCCTAAAGTGTGTGAGACTTCAGCGATGGGGGCTCCAGCTGCAGCACCTAGCAGAGAGCATGAGAGTGCAGGAGATTATTGTCTAATTTGGAAACCTGAGATGTTACGGGGAAGTGCTGTGGGGTGTGTTATAATGAAAATACCAATCCACATTAGCCACGGTTGCCATAAGCAAAAATCTTAATATCTTGGCCAAACCTACTTAAGGTTTATGTAATAAACCCGCATTCCTAATTTTATTAGTGATGTGCCAAGTTAAGCACTTTGCTGGCCTTTGGACAGATTTATAGCTTGACTGTGCTGAATTAGTGGTGACTGACAAGAGGACATTGTTTTATAGGATGCTATTTAGATAAAAACCTGCAGGGTGTTTCTGTAATGTTGTCACTTCAAGTCCAAACAGGAAAAAAGAAATGTGTATTAAGGAGGACTCTTCATGAGCTTTTATGAGTTTAATCTAGAGCAGTCAAACGCTTCCATATAAGGCAAGACATTTTAATGTACAGACAACCTTATCTCTGTCCCAGGTTTCAGAATAAAACAATCTCTTAGGCTTAGTGCTGCATCAAAAGGGAAAGTTCAAGGAGTTAATATTTGTTAAACACTTAGAACGGTGGAGGCACACAGCAAGCTCGCTCTGTTTGTTAAATAAGTTAAATAAATGACATCGAAATCCGTCTTTCTCATTCCGTTGTGTGTACCTATATGTTTACCAAAAAAATCACATTTAGCCAGTCTTCCCCTTATTGCCATTATTTTCTCGCTAGCAGGATTTTCCAGATTGTTAGTCGTTATTTCTCCTCCCGGTTTTTAAAACTCAGATACTTCTTGTTACGAGGAGGATGATCAGAACCTTGTATTTGTTCACGGACATCAGAACTAATATTCCTGCTGGGTTTCTTCCCGAAAGCAATCTGTAGTGAGTTATGGGTGATCGTGTTAGCTTCAGAAGGTTTGGGTGAGGATACGAAGCTTTTGGTTTTCACTGGACCTCACTATTAACACTTGAATGATTTCGTGAACACATACCCTGGCAGCCCTCTTGGTTTGGTTACTGGGGGAACAAGTCTTCTTTAGAAACTAAAGCCAAGGCTTATAAATGCGTTTTCCCCCATGACCTAAACAGGTTATTGGCCTTAATGTCAAAATCATTAATCCAAATTTTGACTCCTCTCTTTTTTCTCATTAAAAAAGAAAAAAAGACTTGTCACCACAAGCCTTTCCTATGAAGCTCAAAGCTTAAAGCTCCAAATGAAAGATCTTACAGGATATCTTAAAATCTGTGTTAAATTCTTTAAAAACAAGACAAACAAAAGAAATCAGCCAATAATTGTGATGCTATTCTCACATTTAGTAAAAATAGTCTCCTTGTGCCAACATAGCATTAGCAAAAGCACATAACAAGCACATTCTAACATGCTGAGAGGTAAATTCTGGAAAGCATCTTTGGTTTTCCTTGAGCTTTCTCGCAGACACTTTGAGTCAAGGCGGGAGTTTACCAGAATTGCTGTAATATCTTTCACCAGCATTTTCATATCATATCTGAGGAACTGAAAATATCCAAGAAGTATTTATTACTTCTGTCTGCTCTTTTCTAGTTGGACGTTATTATCTTAATGGACCCAGAGGTTGAATAACCTGTGCAAGGTCCCTGGGGTACCAGTGGCCCTGGTAATTCCAACCTCATCCTTTTACAGGGTTCACTGCCACAGAGCAGGCCTCTTCTCCTACGGGCTCCCAGGCGCTCTGGTAATGTAGGTACAAGGAATACAAATTAGGCATCAGCTGTTCTAATTCTTGTTCCTGATGTTCCTAGTGTTTTTGGTCAGATGTCTGCTTATAATGTGCAAATTGCCTGGGTCATCTTCTGCCTCTTCCACAAACTAGTGGCGTGATCACACTGAGACTCACTTTTCTCACGTGTAAAATATGGTTGATAGTAGTGTCTTCCTCACCGGGTTCTTCTGAGGATTACACAGGAAAACAAATGGAAAAATGCTTAGAACAGTGCCTGTCTGATAGTAAGTTTCTAATAAGTGCTAGCTTAGGCATCGTTATTCTTACTATTATTACTAATCTCTTTATTTGCAATGGAGAAGTTAGACCAGGCACGACTCCTGCTCTGTTTCATCTGCTAGGTTCCACGCACAGCAGTGAGAGTAGCACGGGCAAACGCAGGAGCTGGAGACAAAGTCCTGAAAACTGTCACTGTGTCCGACGTCCCACGCTCCAGCACTCGGATTTAAACGCATGTGTGCGTGCGTGTGTGTTTATAAACATGCTTATATATATGTCTGTGTGTTTTCACGTTATGCGTAAATGCATGTACACATATATTGCCTACAGTAGACTTAGGTGATGAAAATGAATGTGAATGCAAAGGGGCCCTAAAATACTATCTCAGAAGTGCTCTGCCAGACCACTTTCATTCCGTAACTTTTTGTTTTGAGTGTGCACGGGTACTTTGCCTCCCAAGCAGAGACTTACCTATTTTAATTCTGGTCTGAAAAGCAGTTCTCATCACCTAAGTTCAAAATTCTGGTTTCTCTTCCTTTTCTCTCCTCTTCTCTTCTCCTCTCGAGTCTTAGATGTCGGATGATGCTTCTGCTCCCTTGTGTGCCCCAGTAAGTGTGCTCCTTGCCTTTTGGAGCCTGGATGAAGTCACATGACTAGGATGCCACCTCTCATCCCATTTTCCATTTGTATGCTGGATTTTGTTAACCACTTTTTAAATAAAAATACAGCACGATTCTAATGTACTAAGGAGTTCCAGGGATAACCGTATAATTTCAAAACGATACTGATTTTGTTTATATGCAGCATAATCTTTTACAGTCCTTAGTCTTTATTTGAAGCATTGCAAAGTGGATTTTTATGAAAGGTATTATAAAGGACTCCTTGTTTCTTTATAACAGATCTGAACGTTAACTGATCAGAGTTCAGATAAATAGTCTTTACTCTCCATTAAAATATTAAAAAGCCTTTGGTAAGAAACTGGCATAAAGATCCTTCATTCTTGTTTAATGAACACTTGTTGGCAAGTATAACACTTTAATAGCTTTGCAGAATGAATTTTGTGTGTGCATCCTCCATTTCCCTGTCAGACACTTGTCCAGGTGCTGGAAATTTATTGGGGGAAACATATTTTTACTCATTAGTTTTGTATTTGATTACAGAATAGTAAAATATGAACCACCAAGTCCCCGAGGCATAGCTGTGTACATTGAGCTTAGTAATTGCATGTCATTGTGTTTTCCATTGGAATTTATATGGACAGATAGGATAGGTGCTTCTTAAGTACGTTTAAAAGCAAAGCAAATTTGTATTTAATCTTTTTTGCAGCTCTAGTTTCCCTAATGGAGGAAAGGTTAGGCTATATCATATATTTTAAACATCGTTTTAATTTATTTTTTTCTCTTTTCTGTTTTTTTTTTTCCTTCAGAGTTGAAGCATATCAGATTTTCAGGCTAACCACCACTGAAAAAAATCAGTGCCTGTAAGGATGATATGATATAAAACCTGTCAACAGAGACCAGTTTTGCCCACATTCCAGCAAGCACAAGGAGAAGGGATGATTATAGGTGTAGACAAGCCCCACCATTCAAACCAGGAACTTAAATACAAAACAGAAATTACAGGTTGATCTTCAAGATACATCTTTTTTTTAATCCACAAAGTTGGGGTTTTTTACACGAAGATTGTAGTTTTCCCCTTAAACAAGTTATGTGTTTGGAGGCTGGCACTGTAATTCCTTTTTTAGTTAGGCTTGCAAAGAGAAATTATCATTTTGTTGTTTTGCAATATAATAATAATAAAAGAGCTGCATTAAATAAGTGATTTTGCCTTAGATTGTGCTATGGTTAAGCAGTGTCAATCATGTTGTGCTCTTTTCCATAAAGATGCTCATAAATGCAATTTCCAAAACAGAATCTAATGAGGTACTTAATGGTCACAAAACTGGCACATTTGATAATTAATGTTCCTTACTGATTTTTTGCTGATGCTGCACAGCGATAAACAGTGCTATATGTTAGCTAAACGTATTCTTGAACCATTAGTTAAAATAAGAGCATAAAAGGAACTTTAATAATGTTATTTACTATAGAGTGAATGAAAACTTGGTGGCATCTTTCTAGGATCAGCGAGAAAACTATGCAGAGAGTGTTGTCTACTCGGAGAAGTAGAAATCCCTCGCTCACTTCGAGGGGTATGAGAAGGTTTCTGTAACTTATCTGCTTATGCTATGTCCCACTAATAAAAACTAAGGTACTTCATTTTCAAGGTTCCCAGCTATCAAAAAATAAATACAATTTACTGAGCACTTATTATGTGCCAGGCCATTAATTACACATTTCCTCATTATATCCTCATAACAAATCTATATACAAATTCTCTTTATATACAAATTCTCTTATACAAGTAATTGTCCCCATTTTAAAGATTAGGTATTGAGGCTTGGCAAAGTTAAGTCCACATAGCTTATTAGTAAGGGAAGCCATATATAAGAAAGGCAGTGGCAAATGATGAAAAAGTCATAGTTTTATGGAGCACATGGAACCTCAGTTTGAATCCATGGTCTGCTATTTATTTTGTAGCTATGTGAGACACTTAGCTTCCTTTAGCCCCAGTTTTCTCATCTACAAAATGAAGAAAATAATACCATATGGTTTCTGACGTTAGAAATCATATCTGTAATGGAGCTTGCGATATGACTTGAAGATGTTAAAGGATCATGAAATGGTAGCTCTTTACCCCAAAATAAGCACACACACACCCTCACACATTCTATGCTTCCAAAGAATTCAGCAGAAATACAATTGGAAGACAGGTACCTCTGCCTCCAAAGCTCAGGACCTTTCCAAGACACTCTTCTGTCTTTTATAAACATGAGTTATAGGTAATTCTTTGTTTCACAGCACAGAAAGCAAGTTTTAATTGTAGTTGATAGATACCTGAGTCTTCAAATGTGACACATGACTTTATAAGTATCTTTAATAAAAGTATATTAAAGGACTAGTTAACCCCATGATTCTAAACCTGGCTGTGTGTGACCTTTTTCAACTATTTGTAATAATATTATATGCAATTCTGTTGTTCAAAACACATGCAGAAATAGATTTCTCTTTACTCTGAGTTACTAGACACAGGATCTGATTTGGGGTGTGTGGGTATGTGTGCAATTCTTGACATTACATTGAGTGGTTGGCTTGAAACCACTGTTTAATAAAGAACACTCTAGATTAAAATAAAAATGTAGAAATGCTTGGGAAAAAAAATATGCCCTAAAATCTTTACTAGATATTGCTTTTTCAAAAGAAGGAAAGATTAGATACTGTAGTTTATAAACTACCAACTTCTAGTTTTTTTTCTTAAATTGCATCAATGTTTTATGGCAGATGGATCATGTTTATTTTTTATTGTTGTTGTTTGTAAATTCCCATTGACTTCAAAAGGGGCATGCCTACTAAGAATAGTGTGCATTTCGCAGCTGAGATTTAAGGGATTTGAGGGACTCAGAAAAGCTGAGAGATAATTGAAGATTCACAGGGGAGGCATAGAAGGGATCAGAACAGCAAAGGGAGGCTCAGGGAGGATTGGAGGGGCTCCGAAGGAGCTGTGAGTGGATCAGTATAACAAACAGAGGTTAGAAGAGCTCCTAATGGCAGAGAAACAATGAGAGAGAATTAGAATGTCACAGGGGACAAACAAGAAAGAGGATGCAAGGGTGGGCTAACTATCCCCAGATGCTACACCCCTCTGGGCAATGTCACCTATCCCTGTGGACTAGGTCCAACCTACGTGCAGATAACTTGTCCCTAGTGCCAGACCATAAATCCAACTGCCTTCTGAACATCTCTATTGGGTCAGCCAATAGACACTTCACACTCAGTATGCCTGAGCTCGAGTTAATCATCTCTTCTTCCCTGCCTGTGACTTCGGTGTCAGAGCATCTCAGAGACTCTCTCTGACTCGTAGCCTCCGTGTAGAATCTCCTGGTGCTGGAGTGGAATTCTCCCACCTGGATTCTCTGCCTGCTTAGCCCCTCGAATCGATCCTTCGGCTGCAGTGTCTTCCTGGCCCTCAGTGTCACCTCTGTTCTTCGCTCTGCAGCCCTGCAGGCTGTCCGCGGGTCCCGCCAAGCCTGCATCCCTGGAGAAATCCAGTGCCTGGCTTTTTGCTTGTCTGAGAATTAAATTTATTCCTTTATTGAATCTAGAAATTGGGTGTTGTTCTAGATTCCTCCTTCATCCTTACCTATCTAATAAGCCTGCAGGTCTTATCAGTTCTACTTCCAAAATATTTCTGCTGTTCCTTTATGCCATTCATCTTTTTCCTCAATGCCGTTTCCTATGAATTCATTGTTTCTTCAACCCTTGCCTGGAACACGACAATCATCTCCTACCCGGTTTCCCTGCCTCAATCCCCACCTCCCACTCTATTTACATAAATCGTGGTTCTAAAACATATACACAAGCATATCCAATTAATTAATCCAATTAAAAATCTTTCAATGTCTCCCCATGACCTTTGAGACAAAGTCCCAACTTTCTAACACAGCATGTAGATGCCTTCTAAGTCCGTCCCCTCTTTACTCCTTCTCCACCGCTCCTCATCTTCTGCGTCACCCTGCAGCCACGCTGCACCACCTGCAGCTCAGTGCTGTGTCACGCTCTGCACCCTTGCTGTTCCCCCCGTTTGAAACGTCTTTCTCTCGGCCTCCTCCCCTCCCTCTGTCAACCTGCTGAGCAATTCTTTCCGCTCAAGGGTCACCCACTTGGGACACTTTCCAAGGAACTCTTGGCTCTCCGAGGAACTCTTGCATTCAATCTCTGTAGTCGAGGCCAGACATACCCAAGTGATATTTCCACGGAAGGAAAGGGGCCGGGAACGGCCACGCAGATGCACACCACAGCACCGGGAGCAGTTTGGGGTGGGCAGCCAGACCCCGCTGAAGACGCTGGGGGAAGTCTGGCCCTGCGACGTAAGCACCGGGTGCTTGGGGCAGGTCGACATGCTGCACATAAGAGTTCAGATCTGAAAGAGTCACATGAAACTCGTGCGTGTCCTAATAAAGAGACGGAGCTTGAGAACGGCGAGCGCAGAGCAGTCGACTAACTGGAGCAGGCAGATGTGGGGACCCTGTTGGAGAGCAGAACTGCCGTCCTGTGTTTAGGGATTGCGGGACAGCTTAATAAAACGGAGTCGCACACTTGGGAAACAAGATCAAAGTAACCAGTCACCAGGCCAAGGGTAAAAGAAGAAACCAGGTCTAGAAGTGACAAAAAGCCACTTGTACGAAATGGAGGCACACAGCAAAGAATCCAGCCAGGAGCAGCGGCTCAAAGCGGAGTGCCCGTGTGATGAGGGAGAGCGCCCCAAACCACGGCCTAGGGCCTCAGTTTAGGGCCCGAGTGGCCTCGCTCCGAGGGGCTGCCAGCCAGAGGCAGGCAGGGCCTGACACCCCCCACACTCCAGATAATATTAATTCTGTCAGGATGGTGGTTTTTCTTGACATTTGGCCTAATTTTTTCCTTACTTAATTTATTCAATACAATTTGAAGAGCAATTATTATACCATTATGCCTCACTTTTGTTACACCTTTTCTTACTCTTCTGTTAGCACATCTCTCCTTGATATTTGCAGACTTCGGGTGCTTGTAAATTGTTGACACGTCCCTATTAATTGTTGCTTAGTCAGCCCTCTTTCCAGTTTACGTGCTTCACCTTTCCTTGTATCGCAGGCCCTTTGTGACACAAGCATTTCCCCACATCAGGTTTGCTCTCATCTTTCTGACATGGATGCACCCTCATTCCAATGCGGAACTTCGGAGAGACTCCTCGTGTTTTGGCCGTCACTGGGCACCCACAGGGCGAGCTGCTGCAGGAACACACGTCTTCCTCCTCTCTGCCAGAGGCCTGGCTGCGCCCGCTGCGGTCCCCTTCCGCAGAGTATGCTCACAGCCTCACCTGGGACGGTAGCAAGTATTGAATCCGCCACCTAAAGAGTTTTGTTTAATTGTATGGCTTAGTGGTTACCTGCAACAGCTTTAAAGACAGAAAGAAGCCAGGTTCCGGTTCTATTTTTGCTGGACAGCTTCGGGCAAGTTTCTTAGCTTCTATAGGCCTCACTTTCTCTGTAAGATGGCCATGATATATGACTTAAAAAGCTGTTGTAAGGAGAAAATATATGCAATCACTTTGGTACAATGTCACATACGTAATAATTGCCCAATAAATGGGTTAGTAACTGTGATACATGTAGAAAAACTCTCAGATCCAGGTTCTTCAGTAGGGCATCTTCCCTCTCCCAGAGCTATCAAAGCTGACACTCCCTGAGACAGTAATTATCGACACACATGTTTTTCAAGCTTTGGGGATTTAAATCCCAAAATTCATTGTGTGCTCCTCTTCCTATGCAGGCAGGGGAAGGTTTCTCTGCCAGTTTCACCCACTCTTTCAAAAATTGCCTCATGTGAAATTCTAGGAAGTTTCTGCCACTTTCAGTTGACCTTTGTGGAAATGCATCATCCTTGGCTAGAGATTCATAATCAGATACATTTGGTAAGTGCTACCCCTTTCCTCCCCAACTCATGGCAAAAATAAATAAATAAATAAATAAAATGTTGAGAGGGTGTCACAGATGAAATCATAAAGAAATCTGATTGTCCAAAAGGTCTTTGAACATTGATTGACAGCCTGCCTGGTTCATACACATCTATCTTCTTTCTTTTCATCTTCAAACCAAACCCGTAAGGTAGGTATTATTATCTCCATGTTACATAAAAGGAAACTGAGACTCATTGTTTTTAAGGATATTACAAGTAATTAACTGCAAAATCTGGGTCTCTTATGGCATTTCCTCAATGGGCTCTAAAGCAAGTGGATTTCAAAACCTCTTTGGTTACCCTAATGTTTTTAGCAGCTTTAAATTTACAGCTAGCAGTTTGAATTTATAACCTGGCTCTGCCTCTTATAAACTATGTGATCCTGGGAAGTTGTTTAGCTATCATAAGCCTTATTTCCATCTGTAAGATGGATGTGATTATCCCTTCATGGGACAGCTGAGCAGACTTTCTGGTGTGTTGTATGAATTGGTAAATGGTGCCCCTTCCTGCTTTTCCCTTTTGTTCCATATCATTGACAAACACGCTCAGCTCTCTTTCTTGATTCCTTGAGAAACCTCCCATTTAAAAAATTATTAATAATTTTCAGGTGCATTCAGAGTAAAAGCCAAGTCCTTGGCTCTCGTGTTAGTTGTCCAACTGCCTTAAGACATACCTTCTTCATTTCCACCCAAAGCACGTTAGGATTCTAAGCATAGTTCTGCCTTATTTAAACAAGCTGGAACCTGATGTCTAGGAAGAAGTAAAAAATAATATAGCTGGAGCAGAAAATGGGAAAGTAATGTTTTTATTTTACATATCATACAAAGGAGGATTTCCTCTCCCTGCCCCTGGCCAAACAGGTTGCTGCAATATTTACATTTTGCATTCAATGACATCATGCTGGTCATTAAATTATTTCTGAAACTCAAACGTTTGTCAGAATTGTTTGGGATATAACCAAACGATTTCACTTCCTGCCCAAGTTCAATAACTTTTTTGCTACCCAGAGCATTCAAACCAATTTCCCAAAACCAGTAAATATCACCAAATTTTCTTTCCTGATTTTGATCTACACCCAGACTGATAAAGCTGGTATTTTTCAGTTTCTAAATGAACAGACAACCTCTGTTTTGAAGGTGGGGTGGCTCGGCGCATAGAGGCCTGGACAGCTCGCAGACCTGGGTTCACAGGGCAGCTCCTTCACTTAATGTTCCGTGTGACCTTGGGCAAGATTCTGAGTCCTAATCATCGGACCTATAAAGCAAGAGCATTCATGCATGCTTTCAGGAACAGCCATGGCCTGATGGGCACTGCTCCAGACACTGAGGATACAGCTGTGAGCCCAACACAAAAATCCCTGCTATCAAGAAGCTTGTATTCTAGAGGAGGAGGCAGGCATTAACAAGTAGACAAATAGATAATACGCAATCTGTGATATATCCGATGGTGAAAAATAGCACGGAGAAAAATCAAGCAAGGCAAGGACAGGGCAGAGTGCTAGGGAGGGCAGGGTGGGCTGCTGCCGTCTGTTACAGAAGCATTTCCCTAAGTCAGGTTTGCTCTCATCACAGCATAGGTGCCACCAGCCTCCTACAGATGTTGGGAGAGTGGCCTAAGACGACGTGGACAAGAGTTCTTGTGACCTTTTGGTTGACTGTGAAGGATGGAGGCTGAAATGGTAAACACGAAGATAAAACAAGGACAGCGAAACAAACACTTACATTGACCCACATCCCAGGACACGCACAATTGCAGGCTTTAGCGTGAGATGAGGGTGTTTGGATCCTGTCTCTGAGACGGATCGTGAGAGCCAAAGTCACCTCGTCCCTCTGCACCTCAATTTCCTTCTCCGTAAGATGGGAGTATCTCCCCCAGGGAAGGGCTCCCAGTGATTACATAATCCTTTCCAACGCAGCCATGTGCTATCCTTGTAGAAACAGCCAACGTTCTAGAACAGGTGAGGTGAAAGTCCGTCTGATCAAGCAGAGGGTGCTGTCCCCCACTCTTTTAAACATCAAAGTAGTATTTTTGTTGTTCAGAATCCGACAGTCAAGCTGCACTAAATTTTGAAACCACTCACCCTCTTCACCAGTCTGCAGAACTGTTTTAAACTCCAGCGAATGCAGGTGTTTGTTGTGCCATTTCGGCTGCGCTGGTGAACGAAATTGAAGTCACTCTAACAAACGATGCAAATAGACTGCCGTAGCCTGGGTGAGCTCCATCGAGCTAAACAGAAAAGAAACAGCATCCAGAATCCTTAGACATGTCCTTCCTTTTTCTGCAGCCCAGTCCCCCCGCCCGTTGTCACGGATAACATTCAGCTGGCAGGTGCTGTCACCTGCTGCTCAGGACTGCGGAGGGTTTTCAGCCCAGAACGCTCGAGAGAGCTCTCAGAAGAATATCGCCATTCTGAGATTCCATACTTACCTCCTGTGCGATTCATCTCCACTTGAAACTGAACGGAATCCCATTAATTGTCACTTCAGGTAGTAAATCAGTTCCTCATATGTGAAAGGAATGCTGCAACCAGAGTCCCTCTTTTTGTTGGGGATCGCCAGAGGGTTATTACCAATGGTATTGAACTCATAAGAATAATTTTAGCATTACTGCTACAACAAAGCATTTGTAAATGTATAACCTTGTTTTTCTGAAAAAGCCCTGAGTATCTGTGAAGTCACATTGCTGGCTTACGTGTGATAGCTCTTCTCTCCCTCTCTGCCCTCTCCAACTTTGAAAGCGTGTATTCAGTCTCCGGCTTTAAAGTCAAGGCAATGTGCTGATTGACTGTGCCGACATAATTGTGTTAATGACAAGCCATGGAGGCTGCATTGTTAGATAGGTCGCTTATCATCGCTATTTATTTAGCTCGCTCTGCCAAGTCTGAATTACACTTTTTATACATTGTGGTTAGAGCCAGTCATTTAAAGTGCTTCAGTGTTGAAACAACATTTTTTTTACAAGTCTTTTAGCTGTAGTTCAAGAGAAAAAAAAAATCTTCTACAGCATCATTAAACAGGGTTCAAAGTAAGTCCTTGCTGAAAGATGTGAAGTTTGAACTCCTAGGAAATGAAATCTTTGATCTCCAAAATGATTAGTGAAAACATTTTTTGTACACAGGCCCATTTTTATCTCATGTTAAAGAAAATAATACAATTTAATCTACGTAATATTCCTCATTCTAATGGCTCAAGTCAAACCTCTGTGGCTAGAGTCTAGAACTGTCTGGGAGCCCTCTGCTCCCTGCTGAAGGAAGGAACTGGAGACAGTCCTGTCTTATCAAGGCACCAGAGCTATTCGGCTGAGTGCAGAAGGACCTGACTTATATGGTGCTACCATCACACTGTGAAAGGGTGGTCTTTCAAAAAATGTGAAATTCTCGGTCTTTTTTTTTTTTAGACGGATTTTAATGGAGAATTAATAGTTAAAAATAAATAAATAAATAACCATGAGTCATTTGACTGACCTGTTGAAGCGACAGGCCATCGCCAAACCATTCTGGGAAGTATGGCCTTTGGGCTAAGAAAGGACAAGGGCAGTTAGCACACACACTGAACGAACCCGCCGAAAAGACGCAAGAGTGGAATCTTGACACAGAACTATCCTCAAATTCATAGAACCGACTTTCATTTCTTGTTTCGTTTTTTATTTTGCTTGCTTTGGATCTGCAATACCCAGCCCCCCACCCCCACTCCCGCCCCTGTTGGTGGAAAAATTATCTTCCATGAAACTTAGGAACCGGGGGGACTTACAGCAGGAGGTGACCGGCGGGTGAGCAAGGGAAGCTTCACCTGTATTTACAGCCACTCCCCATGGCTCGTAGCACCGCCTGAGCTCAGCTTTCCAGCCCCCCACTCCCCTGATCCCCCATCCCCTCACCCCCTGCCCATGGAAAAATTGTCTTCCATGAAACAGGTCCCTAGTGCCAAAAAGGTTGGGGACCGCTGCTTTAGATGCATTTTAAAGCAATACTTCTTTATGTACAAGGTACCAGATACTGATCTGGGCTTTGGAGTATAGAAAGGAGCTAAACGAAGCCCCTGTTCCTGCGAATCTTCCATAGAAGATTCCATTCTACGGAAGAGACACATGAGCATGCTTGTACATGGATCCTGTGCACTTGGGCTAGAATTTCTCTAGGATGTTCCTAGGGTTATAATTGCTGGGTCCTGTGATATGCTCATCTTCCATATTATCAGTATCGCCCAATTGCAACCCACGTTATATTGATTTCCATGCATGATATCTCCTACTCATCTCACCAACCCTTGGCATTTTCAGACTTTTTGATGCTGCAAATCTGATGGGTGAAAAAATTTATGTCATTATAAATTAAATTTGCATTTTGTGACTACAAGGGAGGTTGAGCGTATTTGTGGTCCAACCATTCAGTTTGTTGTTAGTTGTTCACTACTCTGTTTCCTCTTTTGCTGTTCATGTCACCTGCTCATTTTTTTTTTAACTTGCTCATTTTTAAATTGGGATGCTTGTCTTTTTCATTGTTTTGGTAAAAGTTTTCACATACTCAGGGTAATAATGTTTTGTCGATTATGTGCTGCAAATTATTTCACCTGGTCTGTGCTTTTCTTATCTCTTCTTTTTATGGTATCATTTACTGGACAGACGTTTATAATGTCAAATTTTTTTCATGTTTTCTTTATGTTACTATGAGTTTTTGTCACAAAGAAGTGTTAAATTTCATCAAATACTTTTTCTGCGTATGATAAGTGATCCCAAATGGTTTTTCTGCTTAAATTTGTTAATATGACAAGTCACTTCAATAGATTTTCTAATGTTAAACCAACCTTGCATTCAACTTGTCATGAGGTATTTCTTTTAATATATTTTTGGATATATTATTTTAAATTGTTTGTTTTGTTTTAATTGTGGCAAAATATACAAAACAAAAAATCTACCATCTTAACCTTTAAGTGTACAGTTAAGTATTTCTGTGCAACAAATCTCCAGAACTTTTTCATCTTGCAAAACTGAAATTCTATACCCATTATATAACAAATCCCCACCTCCCTCTCTCCCCATTGCCTGGCAACCACCATTCTATCCGTCTCTATGAATTTAACTACTCCAGCTATTTCATATAAATAGAATCATATAGTGTTTGTCTTTTTGTGACTGGCTTATTTCACGTAACATAATGTCTTCAGGATTTATCCAAGTTGGAACATGTGTCACAATTTCCCTTCTTTTCAAGGCTGAACAGTATTCTACTTTATATGTTTACAAATATAGAAATATAAAATATATAGGCACATATATCTCACATTTTGTTAATTCATTCATAATAATGTCTTCAGTCAGAAGGACACTTGATTTCTTTCCTCCTTTTGGCTGTTGTGAAAAATGCTGCTATGAACATGGTATACAAATACCTCTTTATTTACAATTTTTGATTTACATGCACAAATAATATTGTCTTATAATGTTTTCCTCTCACAATGCCCTTGTCTGATTAAGAATTTTTTTCTTCTTCTTTTTCTTATCTCTTTATTTTATTTCTTTTTAATAGACTTTATTTTTTTAGAGTAATTCAGGTTCACAGCAAAATTGAGAGGAAGGTACAGAGATTTCCCATATTCCCCTTCCCCAACATATACATAGCCTTCCTCATTATCAACATCTCCCACCAGAGTGGTACATTGGTTACAGGTGATGAACCTACATTGGTACATCATTGTCATCCAAAGTCCACAGGTTGCATCAGAGTTTGCTCTTGGCGTTGCACATTCTATGGGTTTGGAAAAATCTATAATGGCATCTGCCCACCATTATAGTAACATACAGAGTAGTTTCACTGCCCTAAAAATCCCCTGTGTGCCGCCTATTTGTCTTGCTCTCTCCCAGCCCCTGGCGACCCCTGGTCTTTTTACTGTCTCTATAGTTTTACCTTTTCTAGAATGTAATATGCTGATGACCCTTGAACAGCAGGAGTTTGAACTGTGCAGGTCCAGTTATATGTGAATCTTTTTCAGTAAAAAAGTTCCACAGGGTGTGCCTGTTTCTCCTGCCTTCCTTTCCACCTCCTCCACTTGTTCTGTGTCTGCCACTCCTGAGACAGCAAGACCAACTCCTCCTTTGCCTCCTCCTCCTCAGCCTATGGGCAGTGTGAAGATGATGAGGATGAAGACCTTCATATAACTCACTTCCACTTAATGAATAGTAAAGACATGTTCTCTTCTTTATACTTTCCTTTAGCTTACTTTACTATAAGAATACGATGTATTATACATATAATATACAACATATGTGTTAATTTATTGCTTGTGTTATCAGTAAGGCTTCCAATCAATAGTAAGCTATTAGCAGTTCAGTTTTGGGGGAGTCCAAAATTATAGACAGATTTTTGACTGAGCAGGGGTTCAGCATTCCTCATCCCTGAGTTGTTCAAGGGCCAACTGTAGTTGGAATATTGCAGTGTTCAACCTTTTCAGATTAGCTTCTTTCGCTTAGCAACATGCCCTTAAGTTTCCTCCATGTCTTTTCATGGTTTGGTAAGTCATTTCTTTTTAGCACTGAATAATACTCCATTGTCTGGATATACAAGTTTATTTATCCATTCATCTGCTAAAGAACATCTTGGTTGCTTCCAAGTTCGAGCAATTATGAATAAAGCTAATATAAACATCCATGAACAGGTTTTTGTGTGGACATAAGTTTTTGACTCCTTTGGGTAAATATCAAGTAGCATGACTGCAGGATCACATAATTAAGACAGGTTTAGTTTTGCCTAGTTGCTGTCCTCAAGATTATAGTCTGGTTAAGGTGATGCTCAAGTAAACAGGTAAGTGAAATACAGTACTGAAATATAGCACACCCATGAAAAAGGAGCTATTAAAGAACATAAGAGGAAATTCTTATGGATTCATGCCAAATGGAGGAAATTGCATTAATATCTAAGGTGAGCCCTAAAAACTAATAGAATTATTCAAGCAAAGAGAGTGGCAGGAGAGAGTTCCAGGCAGAATAAAAAGAATATGCAAAGGCTTTTTGGCATGGAGCAGATATACTCAAAAGGCTCATAGCAGACACTGTACGGAAAAGCAATGGGAAAAAGTCTGACAGCAAATGTTGGCATAGCTCCACTCAAGAGATATAGCCACAGTTGGACTCAGCTAAATTAGAATTAGCCATGCAAAGAAACAAAACAGACAAACTAAAAAAGTAATAAAACCCAAAGGAAGCCATCTTCATAGTGGCCTAAATGCACAATAAGAAAGACATAGCATGCAAAAGACAAAGACAGAAATATCCTTCTTTGACTTCTGACAAGTTGCTGGAATCTAACATGTCAGACATATAAATTATATTGTTTAATCATTTTTCATGCATTTCTTCCTCATACTCTCTCCAGACTCTAAGTTTTTTGAGTACGGAAATCTTGTCAAAACTATGTCTAAATCCCCTTTAAATATAGCCCAGGGAAAGCATGGTAGATGTGTTAACACTGCTTTTCACTGATGAACAGCCAGTCCCTACCATGATTATTTAATCTTGTATGCTTGTTAACATTTTTCAAGACCTTGGTGTCTTTGACCTCGAAGAAAGAAAATAATAAAAACTTTCAAGACAGACATGAGTGAGTATACTAAAAAATTTTGTTGAAAATGAATTTTATCCCTCAGAATATAACAGCTCCTTTGTGATCATTACAGTGTGCGGTAAATAGGGATTTCCATATGATTACTAAATTGACATTATTTTTCCTATATTTTTCTACTGCTATAAGAATGAATGGGCAGTATGGTTTTTTTTTTTTTTTAACATGTTGTTTTCCTTGTCTCTTCAGAAAAATTCTAAACCATTAGGGAAATCAGCATTTTTGGCACTTGTTAAAAATGATGAGCATATTTTACCCTGCAAGCTCCGCAGATGTCTTGAGTGTCTTTTGAGACCACAAGGTCACTCTGGCCCGTATCACATACGTTCAAAGACCGAAGTACTCCCTTAATTTTCTTTAATCTAATGGGGACACAGTGGGCAATAAGGTGTCATGATTCCTATTGTCCTTATTTAGCCCTGTTTTCAGAACATGTTGAAAGGATGCACGGCACAGAGTGAATAGCTTTCCTAGAAACTATTATAAAAATTATCCACAGATTATATGTTTCTGGGAATACATATACGTATTCTCTGTCTCTCTCTGTATATATGTATATAATATAGGATATACATAAATTGATAAAAGATCATCAAGAAAACAAAAGACAGATGGTTTTATAGAAGACTTTGTTTTTGATTGATGCAAGTGTCCAAAAAAGGCTGATGCAACTATTTGCTAATCATAGGTATCGTTTATTGAAAGTACAGTTGACTTCTGAACAAAGCAGAGGTTAGGGGTGCCGACCTCTGTGCAGTCAAAAATATATGTATAAATTTTGACTCCTCAAACACTTAAATACTAATAGTCCACTGTTGACGGAAAAGCTTAACAATGACAAACAGTCAATAAAAATATATTTTGTATGTTACATGTATTATATGCTATATCCTTACAAAAGTAAGCTGGATAAAAGAAAATGTTATGAACAAAATCATACAGAAAATAAAATATATTTACTTTTCATTACATAGAAGTGGGTCATTGAAAAGATCTTCATCCTTGTAGTCTTCACATTGAGTAGACTGAGGAGGAGGAGGGGGAGGAAGGGTTGGTCTTGCTGTCTCAGGGGTGGCAGAGGCAGAAGAGGTGGAGGAAATAGAAGGGAGGCAGGAGAGGGAGGCACCCTTGTTGTGACTTTGTGGAAATACGTATTTATTTCTGTCTAACTTTTTTGTCTTTTCATTTCTTTAAAAACATTTCTATATGGTACCAATCCTTCTTCCACCATTTGCTTTAGTTTCAGTGCCCGTGTCACAGAAGGGTCCATGTCATAAAAGAAGTCAAAAGCAGTCTTGAATAACAGGAACACCTCTGCCAGATTGTCTAATGTCGATTTGTTTTCTTACACTGCTTTTTCTTATTGTGCATTGAGGCTGCTTTGAAGACGGCTTCATCTGCTTTTTCTGTGTCTTCTACATTTCCATAGCCACAATGGCATCTTTAATAGTGTAATCCTTCCAGACGTTCCTGATATTCTCTATATCAAGTTTCTCTCCCCTAGCTTTGACAATCCTTTCTATTCAGTACCGTATGTAATGAGTCTTAAAGGTCTTTATGACCCCCTGATCTAAAGGCTGAATTAGAGATGTTGTATTTGGCAGCAAGTAGGCCACTTCAGCACCTTTGGTGTCAAACCCATGGGATTCTGAGTGACCAGGGGCATTGTCCAATATCAAAAGAACTTCAAAAGTCAGTTCCTTACTGGCAAGGTACTTCCTGACTTCAGAGCAAAGAATCTGTGCAGAAAGCCAATCCAAAATAAAGGTTCTCCTTGTCCAGGCCTTCTTGTTGTTAACCAAAAGACTGGCAGCTAGTATGCATGTTTTCCCTTCAAGGCTTGGAGTCAGCAGCTTTATATAGATAAGGGTAGCTTTAATTATAAACCCAACCCATCTAAAACAGTAAAGTTAGACTATTTCTTCCTTCCTTAAATCCTGGTGTTCACTTCTCTTCCCTACTAATAATTGTCCTTTGTGGCATTTTTCCCCCTCGCCCCAGAGTAGGACACTTCCATCTGCATTAAAAACCTGTTCAGGCAGGTGTCCTTTCTCCCAAGGCATTTTCTTAGTGGTGTCTAGGAACTCCTCTGGTGCCTCTTGGCTAGAAAAAGCTGCTTCTTCTATTATCTTCAATTTTTCAGGTCAACTCTCTAAAATTATCAAACCATCCTTTACTGGCATTAAATTTTTCAACTTTAAATCCTTCACCTTTCTTTCATTTTCTGTTGTCATATAATGACTTCACTTTTTCTTGAATCATATTAGAGTCTATAGATGCCCCTTTCTTACAGAAATGCTGCACTCAGGTAAAACCTGTATTTTCAATAAAAGATAAAAAGATATTTCACAAAAAGTGCAAGGTTTTCATGCCTACTAGCATAACTGCAGTGACAGCTTCACCAATTTCTTTTTCTTTTTTTTTTACAATAGTCTTTATGCTGGACTTGTTTATCTTGAAGTGGTGGGTAACTGTAGCACCATACCTCAAGCTACTGGACATACCAAACAATTCAACTTTTTCTTGTAATGTCATGACTTTGCTCCCTGGGAACACGTCCACCATCACTAATGGCACTTCTTATGGCTATTCTTGTGTTATTCAAGGCTTGTAGTATTGTACTAACCACAATGAAAAATACTCAAGAGCCAAGAGAGATCACTCTTTACTATGATAGGCAATTTACTGGAGAAAGGAACTGTTCACATGGAGCTGATTAGTATCAGGTAGCATTTTAAGCAGATACATGCAACACTTTAGCTCAGTGCAATAGTAACAAGAAGTGGGTGACTACAAAATTGTTACAGCAGTGCATTATGTACCACAGTTAACTTTATGCAATTATGACTTAATCTTTATGTTTGTTTACATTTCTCTTGACTGCCAGTGGTGCCATGTATGATCTGTAAGTGTTGATGTGGGTAAGTTTTGATAAACTTTAATTTTTAAAAATAGATTTATATGTATTTTATGATTGTGAATGATAAAATAGACTAGTACCTATATATAGTTTCTGTATTCATAGCATACCTAACATTTTCTTACTTTTTCCATATTGCTAGGCTACACAGTTTCTCTGTTTTTTTCAAATTGTTGCAAATCTCCCAAATAGTTCAAGGGTCAACTATATAGTTATTAAATAGCTATGATGTGCCAGGCACAGTATCAGGCTCTGGGGATAGAGTAGTACATAAAATAGACACATCTACTCTGTAAAGTCAGGCCATAGTGCAGTGCAAATACCCTTTAGGATAATTCTTGGAGAAGGTCATGTATATGGCAGACATACCTCCTATGGGAAGCCAATTGCTAATAATTCCTGTCATTATATTTGTCTTAAGCAGAGACTGGGAGCTAAAGCAATTATTCTAATATGTCCATTTGGTTCAATGCTTTCTGCTGGTATTAACTCATTCACATAGGGCAAGCACCAAAAGAAACCTCTACATACATGCAAACGTTCAACCAGATTTGACAGTTATTTCCAAATTGTTCCACACTAAATTTCCTGTATGTCATCTTTCTCCTCTTCATGTGCCCGTCTCTGAGTGTCTCCAGCCTACCTACTTGCAGGAAAGAAATTAGCATCTGGTTTTCACTAATTTGTCTCCCACATGAAACCCTATATTTCAACCCACCCCAGATAGTGGATTTTTACACGAGTTCTTCTAGACTCAAAAAGTTCTTCCCTTATTGCGGGTTGTTTGGTAACTTACTAAGTGGGAAAAATATGTCCATACTTCTGGAGAGTGGCCTACTTCACACTTAGTTACCTGTCAACGGATGTGTAACTTGGGGTTTGGTTTCAAGAGAGTTCAAGAAAATAAAAGGTCTATATCCTGCTGTGGCGTGAAAGAAGATCAGCCAAAGTGGGCATCATACTATTGTTTTCCTTATTATAATTTCTCATTATCTAATTATAATTAAAAGAAGGTTGGTAGAATTTTGCTTCCAGGTTCTAAGGACTGTTCTTTTGTTATAGCTCATTTCTTATTCTTAATATTTCTTTAAGCAATAGATTTCTTCAAGTGTGTTGTATGCTCCTCCAAATAGAAACTGTTAACCTTTAAGTGATTTATCTGTTCCGAACTTAACCCACTCGTGAGCCCACCCTATGTTTCTTCTTTCCCTCGTACGTTAAATTACATCTTCTATTTGCGGACCAGTTGTTTTATTTTGTGTTTTAAACAGTTATGAAAACTTCATGCCATTCTTAATAGTTCATTAAGTATATTTATAAGAACACAAATGTTCAAAATAAATGGAATATGTTTTGTCAGATATTTTTACAAAAGAAGCAAGAGAGGCAAATTCTTAAAAGTATTTCAAAAAGTTTCCTGGGCAAAATGTGGGAGACTCTAATCTGGGAATGATAAAAGTACAGACTACTTCTGGGGGATTAATAACCGACATGGACGCTTGTCTAAAAACTCTTAGTTGGTAAGCCCTGACGTTCTGTGATTTCCCAGAAACTGCTCTGGGTGATCAGCACTTTTATTACATGTGGACAGATACCCTGGCAGTCATTGAAGTCATATGGTCAATGATTTTTTTTTAAATAATTGTATCAGATTACGTAAAGTCTCTTCTATTCTTAGTTTACCAAGAATTTATTTTTACAATCATGAGTGGATATTAGATTTTATCCAATTTTTCCTTCATTCATTGGCATGATTGTATTATTTTTCTTCTTTATTCTATTAATTTGGGTGATTCATTTATTAATTTTCAAATGTTAAACCAGCCTCACATTCTAGAATAAACTTGATTTGCTTATGATGTATTTATCATTTTAATATTTCACTAGATTCTATTTTCTAATGTTTTGCTTAGCATTTTTGCAGCAATGTTTCTATGAGAAATCGGCATGTACTTATCCTTCATTTTAAAGTCCATGACAAGTTTTAGTAGCAAGGTTTTGCTGCCTTTTAAAATGAATTATAAAATGTTCTCAGTTCTATCCTCTGGAAGAATCTGTATAAAATTCTTGGAAAATGATATCATTTTCCTTAAATATTTGAAAGAACTCACTGGTGAAGCTGAGTTTAAAGACTTTTTTGTGGGAAGGTTGGTATTAAGGATTCAATTCATTTAACAGATATAGGAACTATTCCGATTTTTTGTTTCTTATATTAGTTTTGAAAAGCTGTGTTTTTCTAGGAATTTATCAATTTCATCTACATTTTCAAGTGTATTGGCATAAAGTTCTTCACATTATGGTCTTAGTAGCCTTTCAATGTCTCTAGGCTCTGTAGTGATGTCCCGTTTTCAGTTCTAATATTGGGAATTTGTATTACTCTTTTCTTATTGATTAGTATCAATTTAAGGGTCTTTTCAAAGAATAAACTTTTGGCTTTGTTGATTTTTTTATTTATAAATTTGTATTTTGTATCATTATCTCTACTTTTATCTTTAACATTTTCTTCTAAATTTTTTTGGTTTTCATTTGTTATGGGTTCTTACCCTACATTCCTTCAGACCAATTCTCACATTCTTGATTTTTAGCCTTTCTTCTGTTCTTGTATATATGTTTAAGATTGTAAATTTCCCTCTGATCAGAGTCTCAGCAAATTCCTAAAAGTTCTAATATATTTTATTTTCATTTAGCTCAAAACATTTTCAATTTCCTTACTTCTTACTTTCCATATAAATTATTATAAATGTGTTGCTTGATTTCCAGACATTTGGAAATTTTTTATATATTATGTTTCATTGATTTCTAACTTAATTCCACTAAGACCTGGGAACACACTCTGATTGATCTGAATCCTCCAAATTTAAGACTTGCTTGATATTTTAAGATATGGTTAATTTTGCCAAATACTCCATGTGCACTTGAAAATAATATGTATTGTTAAGTTCAGATATTATGTCTTTATTGACTTTTAGTTGTTTTGTTTATCAATTAATAAGAGATGTATAATATGCTATGATTATAGATATGCCTATTTCTACTTTTGTGTCTGTCCATTTTTGACTTGTATATTTTGAAACTATGTTATTAGGTGCTTAAAAATTTAAGATTATTATATATACCTGGCTGTCAGACCTTTTTATCATTTTGAAATGCTGCCACTTACCTCTAAACATGCTCCATTATCTGATATTATTACAAATACAGTAGCTTTTGGGGGGCTTAGGATTTGCATTATTCCTGTGTTCAGCGTTTTACTTTCAAACTTTCTGTGTATTTATGTTCAAGATGTGTCTCACGTAAGCAACATATAGCTGGGTTTTATTTTTCATTCAATTTGGCAATCTTTATCTTTGAATTGGAGTATTTGTTCCATTGACATTAAATGTAATTACTGATATTTGCAGGTTTATAGCTATAATCTTACTATTTGTTTTCTATTTGTTTCTTCTGCTTTATATATGCTTAATTTCTCTTGTTCCTTCTTTTAAATTAATTATTTTAAATCATTCCATTTTCTTTCTCTTGGTTTGTTGGTATCTTATTATTTTTGATGGTTACCCTAGAAATTAAAGTATGCACCCTTTTTTTGTTGTGGTTCAATATAACTTAGTGTTTTTACTACTTCCCAAACAATGTTGATATCACAACATGTTCATTCTCTTTGCCCTTTCTATCTTTTGTGGTATTTGCTATGCATATTAGTTCTATATGTATTTTATATCACACAGGACATTAGTATTATTATTTTTCACAACAAATATTTATTTTTATATACCCATATTATTTAACACTGCTCAATAACTTTCTTTCTTTCTTTCTTTCTTTCTTTCTTTCTTTCTTTCTTTCTTTCTTTCTTTCTTTCTTTCTTTCTTTCTTTCTTTCTTCTTGACATTGAGCTTTCTTACAGGTAAGTTGGTCTACTAGAAAAGCTGGTAAGGAAACCATTTACACAACCAATTAGAGCTTTAATAGAGCAATTTGCCTCATGCTGACTGAGACAAGGTCACCAAGAAGGAAGTCTGAAAACTTTAATTTTATACTGAGCTTACCACTGGCTGACTATAGAACATTGGATAACTCTTTCAACTTGTCTATATGTATTTTCACATCTTTTATATGAGAGGGTAGGATTGTAGAAAATTAATTCCTATTTTAGTTTTCTATAATACAAAGACATTTTTTCTTTGCCAGAATTATTCTACTAAACTGTGCTATTATATTATACTGTCCCTTATTATTTTAAATTATTAATTTATTTAAATTTAATTCAATTATAAATTTATTCATATTAAATTAAACAATAGACTTGATCTTATTGAATTATTTTAATGCAATTACAGCCACAAGTATAGTTAACAAAGTTTTTGTTATTGCCACTCAAATCTAAAAGTTAAACTCAAATATTTCAATTTTTCTGCAAATTATCATAGGAAAATTATATTGTCAGCTAAATATAATATTTTCAATGACTATTAAAATTCTGTTGCTTTCTTGATTATTCATCATCTAACTGATTATCTTTGATACTTTCTTCTAACACTGAATACACACACACACATATACACAGATATAAAGGCATGTTTTCTTCTGTGATATGTTATTTTATGTTTCCAATTATCTCAAGGGATATAATGAAATTCTCAAGAATTTGTTTTAATTCAGTTTAATTTAAAAAACAAATATGCCCCATATCATTTGGGGTGCTGGCTGGAAAAATAAGAGAAAAATAATTAGTATTAAGTCAAACAATCCGTAAGAGGTTGGAAATAAAATTTAAAGGACAAATAAAACTTCTTATTTCTTGTTACATAACAGAAATTCAGTAAATGTTGAATAAATGAATGAATGTCAACTGTGAATCAAAGGGAATTAAATTTACAAAATCATTTGAACAGGAATATAATTGAGAGTGACTAACGCTGCAACTTGGCAATATCTGGGGAAATCAGAATTATTTAATTCATTTCTTTAAACTATAAAGCAGCATTTACAGAATGGGCCAGCATTTGTCATCACAAGCCAATGGTGTAGCAGTAATTAGTAGCTGCCAGCAAAATTCCATTGCAACCAATGTAGCCATGTAGAAATCAATACTTACCTAGGGAAGTCCAAGGCAAGTTCATGTCTGCTTTAAATACTGTTTCCTCTTATTTCTTTATCTTATCTTGAAAACTTCACGCTCAAATCTGTTCATAATGTTTGACTTGTTAAAGTTAGGCATCTTCACTTACAAAGTCAAATGCAATCCATATTGGATGCCTATGTCCATAGTCCAAAAACTAACTCACTCAGAGAACAACTTGATTTGTTTAACTCAGGCAGGAGGAAAATTTTCAAAGTTTTCTAACAAGTTCTCCAAATAACTGGCTTATATTTTTCTCTTGAAAACATATTTCAAATAGTCACTCCTTCTAGTTCCTCTGATGGTGGTTCTTTCGTATCCCATCACAAAGTTTTGCCTTTCATAGAATTTACTGTGAAGGATGAGGAAAAAGTAGCACGACTTCAGCAATTAAGAGGGGACATTGGAAAGGGAGGAGACAGCCTTCTCCTCACAGAGAAATTCTAGAGTCCTTCTAGATGGATCTTTAGCATGTCCACAGCCTTCCAAATAGTGCTTCATGTTTACTTTTTACTCATAATATAAAAATAATATATGTTCATGGCACTGTGGGGCAGAAGGAGAAGATCCTCTTTGCCCTAGGAAGGTTCTCTGAAAGATCAACTCACAATAAGGCAGATCCATAAGAGAAAGAGATTACAATTTTTTTTTTACTCTGTGCACAGGGAGAATCACAGAATGATTACCTAATATCCCAGTGGGGTCCACACGTTTACACCCTCATTTTAGAGAGGAGGTGGAGAGGTAATTCTGTTGAGGGACAATAAATGGTTACTTGGGAGAATGAATGGAGGGAAAACAGGTTGACTTGTGAATGATTCTCTTTGGAAAATAAATTAACCTAAGAGACAAGTATTAGCTTTAAAATGGGTTGGGCCCGTTCTGGTTGCATTCCTGATCTTCTTTCCTGCAATATATTGGGAAAACTGGGAGAGGAAGAAAGAGACAATTGTTCTCGAAGGGTCAGTCTGGTTTTTATGAAGAGGGAAAGCCCCTTTGTGATGCCTGTTCACCTCTAAGGGCCTTTAAATCAAAATACTGTTTATATCAGTCATATTTTGGGGTGAAATTCTCTGAGCTCTTCAGCATAAAATTTGAAAAAATATGTAAAGCATATAAATAAGAAAAATAAAAAGTATCAGTAGTTTCAACATACAGATATAATATCTACTTATTTGGTGGTACATTTTCTTCATGCTTAATCTAGTCTATATTGTATGTACAGTCTATACTCTGTTGTTGTGTAATTTATTTTACAGATGTTCTAAAATTAGTAATTTCTTAATTGTTAAACATTTAGGCAATTTCTACTTTTTAAATACTTTAAATATTTTTGGATGTACATCATTGTCTACAAATCTTAATATTCATAACTAATTATTCTCTTATTAATTACTAGCCATGGAATTATGTGTGCCTTTGGCATAGCATTTTGTAACTCTAAAGTTTACAAATTACCAAGACCACAATTTTTGAACTCCATGTAGCAATGTACAAGAAGAGCCATTTTCAGCAATCTCAACAAAATTGAGTATTATAACTTTCTTTACTTTTTGCCAATTTTTAGAAGAATAAATGTATCTGTTAGTTATATATGCATTTTTTCACAACTTATTCTTTGAGACAGACAAGTTCAGCCATGTCAAGTAGAGATTGAACTTGGCGAAACGCAGACAGCTATTCTACTGGAGCACATCCAGTTTGCTCACTCCTCCAGTGAGCGGCCGTCTCACGTGTGGCTCACTTACTTGTATATGTGGTGCCATTGCTCACTCTTTACCCAGTTGGCCCAGCAGCTCCCTACAATCTATGCTGCTGAGACTTGTGCAGACAGGATCAAGCTACTGATCGTCTTGTGAAATAGACGTCAATGAATTATTCTGCAACTCATGTGGAGCACCAAGGGTGCTGGGGACTCAGGTCCAGGGGACCCAAGTTCACCATATGGATACGCATCATTACACTGTCATGATAATGCAAGGACAAACACTGGACTTGCTGCCAATGCCTACGATGCTGTGTATTCATCAAACAATAAAAACTACTTCCAAAAGTATCAGTGTAAGTGTTAAGTCAAGACTGTCCTAGAAGATCCACAGCCTCAAAGCTTTCTAGAGAACAAATATATTGTGGACAACGGCATGACTTTCTCGTAGATACAAATAATTTAATCATAAACCAGTTTATATGCACCCTGATGGGTTTTTGTTTTGTTTCCGGAGCTAAGTGTTCTTAAGAAATTTGACAATGGTAAATAAAATCGCATTATAACTGCTGAGAAATTCCTGCTAGCTTATTTAACATGCAGACAATGTTTACAGACCAGAGGCAGTCCGAGTGTATGGGTAGGGAATGTAGCCTCTGCCGCCAGCCCAGACTGCTCCGGCTTCAATCCAGCTTCTCCACTTAATAGCTGTGAAGTTGGGCAATTTAGTGAACCTCTCAATGCCTCAGTTTTCTCTGTAAAATGGGGATAATTTGAATCCTACCTCAGCAGATACAAGGATTAAGTACAATAACGTGCTTATAACAAACCTGAAACATAATACGTACTCTATAGAGTATCAATTAATGTAAGGCATCTATACAATAGACATTTGATGCAATATAGCAATATATATGAATATAAATTAGCTGTGGTGAATAACCTCAACTAATTTACAACATAGTAGGGAAAATAAAATATGTATTCAAAATCTACAAATTCTTCAAGGCTCAGATTAAATGCATCAAAGTCTCAGGCCTGGAGCAATGGCTCATGCCTGTAAGCCTAACACCTTAGGAGGCCAAGGCAGGAGGATTGTTTGAGGCCAGGAATTTGGGACCAGTTTGAGTAAGAGCAATATCCGTCTTTACAAAATATAGAAAAATTAGCCAGGAGTGGTAGTGTACACCTGTGGTCCCAGCTACTTGGGAGGCTGAGGCAGGAGGATCATTTGAGCCCAGGAGTTTGAGGTTGCAGTGAGCTATGATGACACCACTACACTCTAGCCTGGGAGACAGAGGGAGATTGTCTCAAAAAAAAAGCATCAAAGTCTTCATTAATTCCATGTATTCAATGTACTCTTTCCCACAGCAGCTAAAATAGGCTTCTCCTTACCATGTTCTATTAAGTTTTATAATTAACTATGTACGTGTTTATTCTTTCCTACCAGATTCTGATCTCCTTGAGGTAGATTCATTTTATCCTCTTCTCCATGCCTGGTCCAATGGCTGGCACAAAGTAAGTGTTGAATGATCTTTGATGAATGAATAACAATACAAGGCATTACATGGCAAAGGCCACAGAAGCATCACACTCAAAGCGCTATAGGACAGTCACCTTCCTCTCCTGCCATAAAAGCTACAGAGACGCAGAGAGACCCGCTCCTGATTTGCATTATTAGGGAAAGTTGTATGAAAACCATGGCCCTGGAGGAGGTTCTTAAATGACTGGACGAAGCACTCAGACTTACTGCTCCTCCGCTTCCTTAATCAGCCTTTTCTGATCTTCTCTCCGCATTGTGAAAGTCAGCAAATGTGTGTTTCTTTCTTGAATACGTGCCTCCTCAAATTTGCAGAAATAGCCCAAGCATTGATTTTCAAGACATAATTCACCCCCAGTGCTCATGTCCTAGGAAATGGAGAGCTATGTGACAGAGATACACATCATGTGTCCAAAGATAACTTCGTAATGGTTTCTGGGTTGTTAAAATAGGAGGAAACCATTGCCTTTTAGAGGAAAGTTACAGTAAATGTCACCATATGAATAAACATTGCAGTGACATGCTTAAGCCTGGTTTTACTTGTTATGATTATGTTGCCTGACTCTTACCACCAGAAGTGCTTCCCTCATATTTTCCTTCACATTAACATTTACGATGAAGGGGCAGCATTCCTCTTTGCTCACATTGGCCAAAATGAGTCCCTTTACACCCAGCAATATTTCAACAGTCACAGACCAGTGAGAGACCAGCATAAACCCAGCTTGCTATGGACCTCAGCACGTTCCACCAGCTTTACCCCAGCCCACAGAACTGCCATTTGAAATCCATCTGCTGCGTTTCACAGACCTAAATTCTGACCTGGCGGGTAGTCGTAGAGCCCGAACTGAGCAGAAAGGACCAGAGGTTCTGAAGGGAAACATTCTTCAACACTGCTCGCTACGTGTTTCCTGAGACACGAAACACCTAAGACAGCACCTGGAGGCATATTTGTCAGTGCAGAAGTAGCAAAAAACAGAACACGACTCCCCACCCCTTCTCTATATTCCAATGAGATTTGCTAGTGTAACCAGAGCTGCAGTACAAAAGCACTTGTGGTTCATGTTATATTAATAGTGCGGCCTGATTATCAAAAACCATTACTCTTGGTTATCTTGCCGCGGCTGTACGGAGCTGCTATAAGTCAGAGAGTGACTGCCCACGCAGTGTTTGCCCCGTGCTCATGATAACAGTATTCTTAATGCAAAAGCGCATTTGTAAAATTATTGCCTTTTAAAGATCAGGTTTGTTATAAATGAGATGTGATCACACAATTGCTTTTCTCCGTATAAAAAATTAAATACATAAATTAAACGTCAGCAGCCCCCCTCGTCACGGCTTCCGACGGGTCAGTTTACTTGTGGTCAAACTCTGAGGTACGGCTTTCAAAGCAGATGCCTTGTTAGCTGAATTCTGGCCAGAGGCACAAGCAGTTGCTTTTCTTCTTCTTCTCTTTGATGTTGTCTTCTGTGGTTCTGATTGCTGCCTTGTGGATCCAACCCTTTTTTACGCTTGTTGAGGGGTGCTTTGTTTAGTTCTGTTTTGTTTTTAAAAGCAGTAATGATAATGGATCGGAAACCGCACTGTTTCCCTATAGATGCAAATCATTGTTTCTGGTTCTTTGCAGAACGCGTGGCTCAGACTGGCTGCATTCATAGCTCCTTAACGCTAGTGCCACCGGGGTTGACTTTAGTGTAGCCCTCCGCACCGCCACACTTGCACGGGCGCAGGTTTTGTGCGGCAGAACAGACAAAGACAGGAAGGAAAGCAACTCTAATAAAGTAAAAGAACTCGGTTTTAATGCTCGCTAATCTCCTGCTCTAGGTTATGTCTCATTATACACGTTACACTGACCGGGAATAAGAGAGATGCGGCTTTACTTGCGAAACGCCAGGGACTCTGTCACTGTGCTTCTTCCAAAGCTCCCGGGTTCCTTTATAAACAAAAATATGAGGGGAGAATATATAGGACTCTCCCTCCCCTCATGCTTTTCGTATTTGAACAGCATTTTAGAATCCTTGATTGTTATAGACAGTTAAGCTTTTCAGACCTAATTCATTAAAAAAAAATATTCATGACAAGTTGTTTGAAACGTGGTCCCTTAAGCTTTTTCTGTCTTTTAGAAACTGTTTCATATCGCTATCTAAGAAGAAAAGCCAGCCAAGATTTACATTTTAATTTAGTTAACCAAATAGTTCAGACTGTGTTCTCCAAAGACAAAGACTGGTCTGTAAGTGGGCCGGATTTTCCTGTATTTTATTGCTGTAATTTGCATGAGAAACACCAGATCCTGTATAATTGTTGCTTTGTTGTTGTGATACGAGTAGCTGTTTCCAATGTCAATAATTATAACTTGAAATGAAATTTAGTAGCAGTTAGGGGGTGGGGAGCGGAGGCGACTGCCAGCCAGTCAGAATTTCACATCAAACTAACCACAGTCTAGCCTTCTAACGCGATGCGCGCAGCCACCAGGCTTCCAACAGAACTCCACACAAAGTAAACAGAACGAGCAAGTCTCTCTAGCTGCACTGTGCGGCTCGTGTCGGGCCATTTTGTTTGGTGTCTAATGAAGAACTAGCATGTTTTATATATGATGGCTGCTAATTGCTTCATTACCCATGCAAATCATAAAGGCAAACTGTGTCTTATCATAAAATCAGTAACTAGGCCATTTGAAAGCGAGGCTCAGGAAAACACTATTATGTCCATGCTTCTTTTGCTCCTGCATTCCTTTTTTTTTTTTTTTTTTTATGACTTTGTATTAAGTTGTAGCATTTTCTCGGTGGTCATTTGTTCCTTTAGATTAGTCTTCAGTTAAGATAAGCATGTAATGGATGAAGCAGGGGCTTGTCGAGATTGCTCTCAGCCGGCGAGGCAGCCGACCCACCCACCACGCTGTCCCTGACGCTCCCAACGTATCTGAGGAAGGACACTGGGAAGAGGGACTGTGAAATCTTGGATCTGCCCATGCAGCGCTGTGTCTGCACCGCCCTTTGTCAACACAAGGAGATTCCCTTGCTGAGACCACTGCCGCGCCATCTTTCACAGGCAACGCGAACCCAGCAGGGTGGAAGAGGAAAATGGAAGGGGAAGCAGCATGGAGAACCCAACACCCTCGAAGACCCCCCCGGCTGAGTGGGGTGTCCTGGTAGACAGTTACCTCTTCACTACTGAGACTTTGGAACCGCCTGCGCTCCTTATCCAGATAATCAACACCTCAGTGTCAATGAAGGCTACTTCCCACATTTTCCTTACAGTCAACCCATGTTAACGGGCAACATTTTGTTGTCCTTGTTGTTGTTTTTCTCATCAGAGGAAGAAGAAACGTCTTCAATGAAGGATTTTTTTTAATGCATAAATTTGTAACCTAAAATTAAAACCTTACAAGGCAGTTTTCATTAGGGCACCCAACTCAAGTATTGCAGGCATATAAACCGGAAGACTGAGGAATCTTCTGCGGTGAATATAATTCTAGACTAACCAGCAGAGGTAGTGTGTCGAGGTAACAAAGAAATTCTGCTTGTGCGCTAATTCCTTGCCGCAGCTGTTGGGGTGTTAGATTAGGAGGCTGTCCACCTTTCCCAGGAATATTAAAGCAGACTGTCTAACCGCCTGTGTTTGTCCTCGTAGCCTCATTCTTGCTGCTAGCAGAGCATGTCCCAACTGCTGTCAATTTATCAATGTAACGTGCACTGGTGGGCACAGTGTGAGCAGCCATTAGGACAGGTGCCTCTATCCATCACAGCCAGTCACTTATTCCACCTTGTCAAGGAAACTAAATGGAGCTTTTGGAGAAATGTAAACAACTCTCTAATGGACAATCAAAGCCCCACTTTCTGAAGCAAACAAGAGGAAGAAATCTGACAAGACATTTTTAAGGGGGGGAAACACTATTTAAGTGTTTTTTAAAAAAATTTTTAATGGTTGTGGTTTTAAAACACTGGGATGAAGTGGGCATGAAAGGAAGTAAACGAAAGAAGTAAAGCAACGAAAACAAAGTTCTTCTTGTAGCCAAAGACTGAGGAATTAGGACTGTGAAGTAGTAACGTGCTGAGCAGAGGAACTGTGGACTATTCTGGGGTAGATTCGCAAAGTTGACCTGAAAGTCAACTTTTAACAACATAAAGAAAGAAAGTCTAATAGAAATGGAAGGCTTGTGGTTAATCATTTTCTATTAATGTATTTTTAGACTTTCGAGTGTGCATGAGGAGAACAGGAAAACGATATTTAAATAAGACCACCCTTCAAGGCAGAAGCTAACTTGACAGATAGCTTTTTCACTGTGTCCCGGAACAGAGAAAAGTCACCTTTGTCAAACCAGGAGGAGAAGCAAATTCCTCAGAAAGTGCCCTGCCTTTCACCCCTACTTGGGACCATTCTTAGCTGATCAGCATCCCACTGTTGTGATGTTGCTGAGGGGGAGGAGACAGCCTCCAAAGTAGCAATTTCCAGCGTGGGCATTCAGCACTGCACCTTGAATGTCACTGAGAAGTGATGAGGTAGGCAGACAGACCGCGGAGCGCAGGTGTTCCTGGCACGCATGCCGGTGCCTTTGGGCAGATGGACAGCACCACACTGTGCCAGCTGAAGCTTCTGGGTGGTCTTCCAGGGAAGCTTTGTGGCTATCCATTCTGGAGGCAACAAAGCCTGGAGTAGCTGCCAATCCTGCATCCTGGGGACGTGGGGAACGGTGGCAAATCTCAGAGCTGAATGCAAATAAAGAGAACAGAGAGATGCTCTGGCAAGAGGGTACCTTCTGGGAATCAGGTAGCAGCTAGGAGTCAAGAGGTCACTGCAACTTTGCTGGCTGACATGTCTGGGACTAAATAAGAAACCTGAGTTGGGAGTGTTGAAATTGGCCCTGACACTCTGTCACAAGAGAATACCTACATGAGTCAACTTGGACTTCCCTGGTGGGTGTCAGCTACTTTATTCTCACCAGTGTCCCTAATGTGTGGCTACCCTGGGATCTAGGGGTCAATATCCTACTCAGATAAGGTGAATAAGAGTTGGATCTTATCAGCTTTCTGGGGGCACAATGACCTCAGTTCTCTAACCAAGTCTCCCTAATAGTCAGGACCAAACAGGAAGACGATAGTAACAAGCCATCCATGGAGGAGAATGTGCATCTTTGTTTCTGGTTAGGTGAGCCATTCCCAAACCAGTGCTCTGCATGAGAATTTTCTGTGATAGTGGAAATTTTCTCTTCAATGCCCAGTATGGTAGTCCCTAGCCATATCTGGCTTTTGAGTAGTTGAAATGTGGCTAGCATAATTGAGACACTAAATATTTACCTTTAATTTTAATTAATTCAAATTTAAATTTAAATAGCCCCATGTGGCTAGTGGCTACCATTGGAAAACAAAGCTAGAGACCCATTTCCTGAAAAACATTGACCATATCTGAATCTGGTAAAGATCTTCTGGAACTGTGCTGTACAATATGGCTGTCTACATGTAGCTGTTTACATTTAAATTAATTGTAGGCAAATGTAATTAAAGGTTTAGTTCCTTGGTCTCACTAGCCACCTTTCCACTATTCAACGCCCACACATGGCAGACACTGTATCAGGCAAAGCAGGTACAGAATATTCCTCTCACCACATCAAGTCATTTTAGACAGAGGTACTCTGGAAGTCAGTATAGACACCAATGCAAAGAGTAATTAAACCACTAAAAAACGGAGTCCCCAAATTCAACAAAATGTTTTCTGCATTTTGTTGGAAGTAAAACTGAGACACAATAAAAATTTTAAAGAGTTTATTTGAGCAAACGGTGATTCATGAATCAGGAAGCACCAAACTGAGAGAGGATTTGGGGCTCTGGGAAAAAGCACCAGGGACAGGCGTTTGCACAGTGCGAGCGCAGAAGCAAGGCAGAGACAGGATCTGATCCGTTACACTCACACAGTCGCGTATCTGGTCTGTCCCTCTGGAAAGTCCCTAGTTATATAACTATAAGTCAGTAGGCGGTTTCTGCTGGTTGGGGTTGAGTTTTATTTTTCTCTAATACAAGCATTTGTAAGAAATGGCCCAAGTTAAGTTTTGCTTATGCTTGCATTTCAAGCAAGGTTAAGGACAGTTGTAAGGCCTAACTGGTTTTGTCTGCTCAGGAATTTTCCAGGCCCTGTCTCCATTTTAATTTGCTGTAACAACATCTACTTTTTACCAGGCACTGTGTTAAATTTTAGGGCAACAGTAGTAAACAGAAAATGTAGGCCCCTGCCCACATGGAACTTAGAAGCAAGTCAAGATTTAAAAAAGCAAATAGTTGTGTTACTATCCGGTACTATAAGGGGGCGGGAGGCAGGTGACTAGTGAGAGTTGTGGTAGTTCATGAAAAGATCAATTACCCTGGACTTCAAAGATAAGAAAAGTTTTCCTCAAGAAAGAAATACCAAAGCTGAGACCTGGAGGATAAGTAGGCCCTAACCAGCTGTGTTAGAGGCTGTGGTACATTTTGCATGGGGTGAAATGACTAGAAAAAGGTAAGCAAAAGGTAGATCCCACAAGGCCTCGTAAGCCCCTAGTGTTTGGCCTTAACCTAAGAGCACTGGGGAGCTGAGGGCTTCAAGCAGGGACATGAACCAATCATGTGCCCACTTTTTTTTTTTTTTTTTTAGATTTTTCACATTTTATTAATGAGATCATTTAAACACATTCAAAAATTGGGCTAAAACATACAATTGGATAAAGAATACACTCCGATGCTAGATGCTCTTTGTAAGAAACACTCACTCTCTACTCCCAATTTTGGCCTCTAGGAAATTGACTCTTTAGATCAGATCAGTTTATTTTTAGAGAAATTTTAATTTCTGTGTATTAACCGAGATGATAGTCACATTTTGATTTTTAATAACTTCATGTGCCCACTTTTGAAAATTAACTGACTCCACTTGAGAAAACGATTTGCCATCAAGGGCAAGATTAGAGACCAATTAGAAGGATGTTGCAATAACTCAGACAAGACAGGATGGTGTTGTAGAGTATATAGCAGGGGAGATAGAGAAAGGAAGGTAAATTTGAAAAAATTATGAAGTTAGTACACTTAATCCTTCTTTGGAGCTCAGAGAAGTCTGCTGACCTATTCAGGTTACAATTATTTATTCAAACTTAGCCATCTGAAAATGAAAACAAAAACAAATAATTGAAAGGCTCTATGTTACGGACATTTTATTGCTATGTCCCCGCAGTGTGATGTGATTTTTATCTGCTGAAATGGTGTATGTTGTGGATGAAAACCCTCTTAAGGCCAGAGGCCAAGCTTACTTCAATATACACAGCACTCAGTGTTGCATCAGAAACAGAATGGCAACTAATTAAAGCTTTCCGGTACCTTGGAAAGTTAGTTCAAATATCTTAAGATAGATGACTGTGGTATTTTATATGTTTCAAGATTTATTTCTTTTTAAAATAAAACTTTAACTTCAGTTTTCCAATAGAAATTGACATGCTAGAACACCCTAGTAAGAAACCTTCAGACTTCTTGATTTTAGATTTCTCAAATTCAGATTTCTCAATGATTTGCCTATTAATTTGGCACAATGTCTTAGCCCATTTGGGCTACTATAAAAACTACCATAAACTGGGTGGCTTTACATAGCAAACAAAATTTCTTACAGTTCTAGAGGTTGGGAAGTCCAAGATCAAGGTACAGGGAGAATCAGCATCTGATAAGAGCCTGTTCCTCTCAGATGGCACCTTCTAGCTGTTTCCTTTCATGTTAGAAGGGGTAAGGCAGTTCTTTGGGGTCTCTTTCATAAGGGTATTAATCCTATTCATGAGGGTTCTGCCCTCATGATCTAATCACCCTCAAATTCCTCATATCATAATATTGGTGATTAGGTTTCAATATATGAATTTTGGGGGGACACCAATATAGCATACATGTATTGCTGGCAAAAATGAATTTTCCTTATATAGATTAGGCATCTGCCTGCATTAATAGACTATGATTGGGATTTAATGGCCACTGCTTTATAGCTTTCAATAGGATACTAGTTGGCTTCATCTGAATGGAGTAATTCTGTTATCCCCAAAGGCAAAGTAAGGAAAACAGAGAGGTTCTAGACTAGCCTGGAGTAGAATCAAGTGCAAGTAGAAGATAATCATCTCTAGGGAAGCCACCACCTTGTAGCTTCCCTGGAGAGGATTTGAATTCTGGAGTCCAGCTACCTGTGAGGTAAGATCTGACCAAGAAACCTAGGTGTTAATTCCCCACCTGCAGCCTATAGGCAAACCTGGTTCACAGGCCAATCCAGAAGCATGAAAACCTTTAACATTATGTTATTGCCATTTGAAACCTAAAATTGCACCCTAAAATTGCATTTTGTACCTCAGTATTCAGGTATTTGATTCATGGTTTTCATTATTTGTGAGTGACCCTGAATAAAGTTAATCACGATAGCACCCCTTTTGGGGTGGACTATTCTACCCTTTGGGATACTATAGTGTGAACGTTTCATACACAACATTTATTGAGGCTCAGAACAGTTCTATCACTTGCCCAAGAGCCCCCAGTTAGTAAATTTGAAACCGAGGCTTTTCTAACTCCAAAACAAGTGCCTTTGACCACATTATCCTGACTCTCAACGACACACCGAGATTTAAATATTGAGGCATGGAATTCCATGGGCCGTTCCTGTGGCCGAGGCGGAGACTGGATCGTTTAGCTGGTGGAGGGCCTCGCTGACCGCTGGGATCGCCTCTCCTTGGGGTTTTATTGCTCTTCACCCCCTACAACAAACAGAGGCACTGATTGGTATAAAACACTGCTGAAGAGTAAACTAATTGTTTGGGACTGGGGCTAAAACTGCAAAGGAAGTCATGCTTTTTAAGAATTTAAGGACTTACCAAGGCCTCAGTGGATGATGATCTTATGGAGCTCAGGGGCATTGCAGGTGGAGAAGCAGACAGCGTGTGGCTGTGCAGATTGGGAACAGCTCTGGATTATTTCTTTTCTGATGAGCAGGGGTTGTTGTTCTGGCAACTTACAATCCGTGCGATCGCTGCTCTCTTTGGATGTGGATGGAGTCCATGCAATGTGCGTCTGGCTAACATCATGTGACGGGATCGTGTAAGTCTCAGTCGTTTTATGAATGCTACGTTAGTATTGCCAAGAATATGTATGTATGTTTTCATATATCAGCTCTCCCTCAATGTGGGAAAACTTACTGTGAAACTAAATTCTCTAACTCACATTTTTTTTATTGAGTTACAATAAGAGGAGGAAAATAAAACCTAGGAGTGGCTCTTCTATGTGCTGATCATTTTAATCCTCATGGGAAAACTATTCAATAAAGGTGTGGAAATCAGACTACACTTCAGAAAGCATGTGTCATTTTTAGGGAATAAAAGCAAAATTACTATAGATGTTTTCTTCCCCCTGAGGCATTCTTCTAGGTTCTGTTTTAACTACCCAAGTCCCAAATCAGTCTTCTCTGCTGGGCTATACTGTTCTGTTAAAATAGAAAAGATTGGGAATACAGAAAGCCACGGTGCTTCAAGGAGAATTCCTAAAATCAACATTTTCCCTCCTCCCTGACTCAACTCTCTACTTTCCGCTTTAAAAGGAATTGTAGTATACATGAGATTCTTAGTTTGCCAAATTATGTGTGCTGTTTTTTTTCTTTCTTTCTTTCTTTTTCTTGTTAACCCTGGGTTGTCATAGAATTAGGAGACGAAATGTTTTCCCTCCGTGGACTTCTTGTCCTTGTTTTTGTTTCCAGCAGCATCTGCAACATCATCCTCCACTTACTCAGAGCCCATGTGTTTTCTCATTGAATAAACATATGTAGAGCACCTACTATGAGGCAAGCCCTGTTCTTAGTGCTGGGGATACAGACCTGAAAAAGAAAAGAAAAGAAAAAAAGAAAAGGAAAACCAGCTCTCGCGGAGTGGAGAGTGCATTCTCCGTATACCAGTGGTCCTATCAGGGATGTTTGTCCTCTCCTTTTCCCATGACGGTGGGCAATGTCTGGGGACACTTGATTTTTCCTTTCCACAACTGAGGCAGGGTTGCTACCAGCACATGGTGGACAGAGGCCAGAGATGTTTAATATTAAACATCCTGCGATGCACAAAGAGTTACTCAGTCCAAAATGTCCCTAGTATCAAGACTGGAAAATCTTGATATACACACCTAACATCGAATGTTAGGTGACTATGTTTGTGTATCACAGAGATTTTCATAATTATATATGTACCTGTTCTGGACATTGAGATGAGAGATGGTAGGGACTCTTAAGTGACTGCTCTGGAACCCATAGCCTAAATGTATTAGTAGGGCTCTTTTATTTGCAAGCAACAAGACAGTCAATTCAAAAGAGCTTTTAAAAAAAATTATATTAGCTTGCAAGGCTGGGAAAGGTGCTGCATAGCTTTCAGAATCGACAGAAGGGCTATAGCAGCAAAGATACTGGGGGCTAAAACCAGGGAATCTCTGCTTACAGGACTCTCCCACTCTCCTCATCTCTCATTTTGCTCCTCTTTTAACTTTGCAGGATGGTTCCTCATGTGCTACAACAGAAAGGACTTCACCTATAGTAGAGAATAGCTTCTGGAAGCCTTGGCTTAGAAATCTCAGAGGAAAAATAATTTTTAGGCATGATACCCCTATATCAAACAATGTGCCTACCCCATAAAACAATCTGTGTTGCCTGAGGATGAGGTGCCATGATTGGCCATACCCATCCCTGAGCTGAGGCTAGGCATTCCAGAAATAGCAATGGAGACAGGAATATTATTATTCATAAGCTCATTGCAGCACAGTGAATGGGCAAAGGTAGCTCTGCAAGGGAACAAATGATGGACAGGAAAAACAAAATATGCATATGTAAGTGTACTACAAGGAAAGATGCAAAATCATAGCCATGCTTTAAGGCAGTGATTTCAAACCATGCTAGCACTGAGATCCCCTATGTTGACTCTCCCCTTTTTCTCAGCCTTTGGCCATCCAAAATATTTCAAATGACATTGGTACATTTATTATACTGCAATGGATTTTTTATTTTGAAGTATATTCTGTGCATCACTTAGAAATTTTGAGATAAGTAGAGATACCCTGGGTTACCCAAAAAGGAAACCATCCCAATGATAAATACATATTAATTTGGCACCTACTGTGTGCAAAGCTTTGGACTTGACATGTAGGGGACACAACAAAGGAGAAGGCACAGTGCCCACCTTTGGGCTCATATTCTAACTGGGATCTAAGGCAGATGTGCCTGGAAGTTTCCCTAATGATATCAGTTAGGCTCATCCTAGCATCTCCTGTCCCTGCCTCAAAGGACAAATATCACCATAACATCACCTACGAGTTTTATAAATTAGGATATAAAGCAAATAGCTCCTAACTTAAAATCCCCTACTTGCTTTTACTTGTTTCTCTCAGACTTGACATCTTTCCTGTCCAGCCTGTGATACCTGCCAAAACACCTGGATACAGTGGGGCTCTCCATTTTAGTCTTGTCATTTTGTCTTTGTCTTGTCAATAACAATAAGAACAGCCTCTCTTTGTTGGACCTTGTGCAGAGTATTTGCATCCCCATCACACTAACCCTTTTGCATCATAATGTGAGGTCAGCACTTATGCCCATTTTGCAGAATTAGAGTCTGAGGCAACAAAGAGCCTGGTAAGCTTCACCACGATTGCACAGGTTAACAGCAGCAAGGCCTGGATTTGGCCTCAGCCCTCTGTGACTCCAATCATGGTCTTGACCATTATGGTGCAGTTTCTTTGCCATTTCTGCTTCAATGAGACACCCAGGTAGTGGAAATGGTAGATATCTTTTAAGTAATATAGATGCCAAGAAATACAACAGTTTAAGGAGGGGAAAAGATAAAGGAAATTTAGGACAGCTTTTGGCAGAAGAGAATAGGCAAGGTGTTCTTTCATCCCCAGGTGTTCTTTTCTCTGGCTCAAGCCAATTACTGTGACTTCTAAGTACCAGGCATTAGCTCAGCAACCTAGCGTGCTGTCCATACCATAATCCCTGAGTCTGCTATTGGAAAAGAATAGGAAAGAGCTTCCTTGTGCCAGGTACTCTGCTAGACTCTTTCATAGACTATCTCACCTACTCCTCCCAAGGCCCCAGGAGGAGTCATTGCATCCCTTCTTTACAGATATTGAAACTATTACGCGGAATGATTAAGTAATGGGAGCTAGACCACAGTTAGAAGTCAAGCCAGGATTTGAGCATGTTTGTCTGCTCCCATAGCCTCTGTCCTATAACTGTCCCTGCTCCCTACCACCAGCCTCATCCTCATCGTCACCCCTAGCCATGCCCCTGAAAATGCTGACCTATTCAACACAAGGGATTCGAAAGCACAGCCTTTTCTGTTGTGTTAGCATCGTGAATCTCTTCTAAGCAAGCATAAGAACCTGTATAGGCAATGAAGATTCCGCCCATCTTGAGCAGTGCTTTCTGTAAACTGGTAATTAACTTTTGTCAAGCTTCCTAAAAATGTTAACAGGGTCCTGCAACTCTCCACACGTATCACAACATTATTACTTTTTAAGTACAAGACAGTGGTTTCCTCCCGTGGAAAATGCATTTGCCCTCACTGTCTAAGGTGCTCATCTACCGAATTATCTTAGAGGAAATGCGGGGAATGCAGATTGAAGAGTACGGTTTGTAGATCTCACTTATTTTTTGAGATAAAGGATGGCTTCCAAAAAAATGACATGAGTACAGAGCTTGTGTAATCTCCATTCCCAGTGATTTTTCTTTGATTGATGTGCCATTAATACTTTAATTGGCAACAGGTGCAGCTGATTGTTGGTTCCTGCGCTGAGAAATCTGAAATTGAACATAAGGTTCTGATAAATTAATAAACTCCTCTGCTCCAAACAGTTGTTGCTGAGAACTAACTTTCCATGGAGCACTGCTCCATCAAGCACACTGAATTCTTTATGTTAAAAAGCAAAGTGTTACTTAATGATAAATTAAAATTATACAAAGAGCCACAGAGAGAACACAATAACATCCCCCTCCCAGGGAAAAGGGAAATTGCTGGAAGGAGTAGAAGAAATATGATTTATGAAATAAATTGGTTCCCTTTTGTAGACCAAAGTGTTTTGTCTCTAGATTTCACATCACATTATTAAAATAATTTTGTGATTATTTAATATAAATGGGGGAAGGGTGAATAAAGGATTTTTACATAAGGTTCTTTTTCCCCCTGAGGTAAAAATTAATATTGAGTAGAAACCTCAGGGAAAAAATTGTGAAGTTTCTATAAAAGATCTTAAAGTTATGTTTTGTTTTATTTATTAACCCTACATGTGTTGAGGCCATTTACAATAATTTTGCTGCAAGAATTTGTCTGTGATGGACACAGAGAGTTGTAGGCATTAATTTTCTATCAGTGAGAAACTGGCCATTTATTCCAGCCCTGGTTGTGCTGGGGAATGAACATGAGTCATTTTCTCCATCCCCAAAACCAAACACGGAAGATGACTCAGAGGCTAGAAACAGATTGATGGGGATCACAGCTTCACCCTCCCACCCACCCACCCAAGAAGCCCAAAAGCTGTGAGAAATCCTGATGGAGGCAGAGATGGTCCCAGGTTTAGGGGGAGAGAAGCTCTTAAGCAAGAGAGGACTGTGGACTTCTAGGGTAGACAAGACTGGGAAATGATTTCTGGTTGGGCCTTTTTTTCTCCCCATGTGGATCTTTGCTTCACTGTGGCTATTATGGGTCCGAAAGGCAGCCCTGGATGCCTAGAGCCATCCTGGGGGCTAAGTGAGTGGAGCCAGGTGACGGTAGGGAGTTGATATCACTGAGAGATGCTGAAGCAAGAAATCTTAGCTAAGTCTTCCGCCAGTTATTGGTGGAAGAGCCACTGATCTCTCTGTGATTCAGCTTGGTCTGTCAGCATCTATTGCTTCAAGAATCCCCAGACTACCCCAAACAGAGAGGAGAAGCACCTCCCCAAGAGGTGCTGCCCTACGATGAGGCCCAGAGGCACTCACAGGCACAAAATGTAAGAAGGCACCAAAAAGCTCAGTCATCAAGATAAATAGTATTTTAATGTTATCTGTTTAAAGCATCAATATTAAGACCAAAAGATCTATAATGGACCAAATATCAAAATTTTAAATAAAGAAAAGGTCAGAATTGTTGATTTTTCCTTTTGCTTCAGGCTCCAATATGGCAGTGGGAGGTCTTGATTTTGACTTTGTTTTTCTCTCCCTGTCAACAGCACTGGGACATAAACAGAAGAAAGGTTTGGGAAGTGGCTGGTAATAGCACAGTCAGATCTTATCTTCCTTATAGGAAGCCCTGAGGAAAGTGTGGTACTACTCATCTCTTGGTGAGTCCAAGATTTGAAAAGTAGAAAACTTTGTGCCCCATTGTTTACAGCAGATGGCCTTACCTCCTGGTCATTTCAAGGGCAATACCAGAAGGCCAGTGAAAGTTTTAAAGAGAAAGAAAAACTAAAGAATCCCTCCAACAAATATGGAATACATATTATTTTCTAAGCAAACATGATACATTATTTTAAAAAATCCCCATATTCCATATTCTAAAGCATCAATAAATTGCAAAGGAACTGTAGATTGAAGTTTTTTAAGAGTACCAATATTCAGCTCTATTTGACCTACAAAAATGACAATTTCATTTGGTCCAAACTAGTATGTCACACAAGACTATATATCCTCTGAGCATAATGCTATACTATTAAAAATCAGTGACATACTTCAATTTGATGATAGAGTGAAAAAAAATCAATGGCACATAAAAAAGCTTGAAAAATATTTCTGAAATCTTTAACATAATGCTAAATAGAAAACTTTTGCCTTTGGCAAGCTTGGATTAAGCTCTTTTCCATTAAAAATACGCTGTAAAACCTGTACAAGGTAACATAAAACAACATTTAAAACACTGGAGAGCAACCAACATGGGCAAAACTTTAGAGGCTCTTGAGAGAAGGGCAGCACTCTGAATGAGAACCACATTCCCCTAGCATTTTCCCCTGAGTATTCGCTGATTTTTAGCATGACAGAATAGAATTCTAGCAGAAAATGGCAGTTCCAGTGGCCTGAGAAGACAGATGTTGGAGTTATGAGCAGCTGAAGCAGCTGGGACTTGCAGGGCAAAATCCTGAAAAAAGGAAACCACAGAGAAGTCAGACTAAAAATCTTCATTCAAACTCCACTTTAGGATTTAACCAATTTCTAAGCTGCACACAAAAACCATCAGAAGCTATCAGCTGGAAGGCCAAAGGGATGAGCTGAGATTTTAGAAGCCTTGTGGGGATGAGGAGGCAAAGATAGGGCTTCAAGGCCTGCCAATGTCAAACAGCCCTGGTAAACATTCCAGGCTCTCAGCTGAGATACCAGAAGGTCTATATCCTAGGAGCAAAGACAAAATGAAATAACACAGCTCTAAAACCAATCTTCAACAGGATTAAGGTGGTCTGCATGTACTCTGTGCTGCCAGTAGAGATCTTAATCCTCATAGAAGGAAGATAACACTATCCAGACTCTATAATTTTTAGCGCTACCAATATACAGTACCTAGAAAGCATGCTAAGAAAAAAAAACCCAAAAAACTAATGCCCAAAGCCAAAAAGAAACAGATCTACAGATGACACAGATAGTAGAATTATTAGACACTATGTTCAAGAAAATGGAAGAAAATATGGAGAATTTTATCAGGTATTTGTAATCTATGTTTTAAAAAATGAAATTTATAGAACTGAAAAATACAATAACTGAAATTGGGAATTCAATAGGTGTGTTTAATAGCAAATTAGACAGAGTAGATGTTGTAAACTAGAAGATAGGGCAGTTCAGAGTATCCAGATTGAAGAACAGAGAGAAAAATATGAAAGTTAGGGGGAAGAATAAAAGAAGTATGTAGTACATAGTGAAAATGTCCAATGTGTAATTGAAGTCCCATGAAGAAAAAAGAGCAAACATGATACAGAAACAATATTTGAAGAAAAGCTAGTTGAGAGTTTCCAAAACTGAAAGACATCAAACTACAGATTCATTAAGTTTTAAAAACCTAAGCAGGATAAATATAAAGAAAACTACACCTAGGCACAACATATTCAAACATGCTAAATATTAAAGACAAAGAGAAAATCTTAAAAGTAGTCAAAGGTAAATAAGACACATTGCCTTGAAAGGGTGTCAGGGGACAATGGAAAACATCTTTAAAATACTGAAAGAAAACAGCTATCAACCTACAAGTTTATAACCAAACTAGTCTTCAAAAATGAAGGTGATAAAATATCTTCTTAAGCAAGAAATAAAGAAATGCTCAAGAAATTATGAGGACACATCAAAAGGACACAGGAACTAGGTTGAAGGAGCTGCCAATGGCCAAATCCAGGACAATTTAAAACATCAAAATAAATAATAGCAGTAAGATATTATACCTTATTGAATAAAGTAAGAATTCATGAGTCCATACTTCTAGTAAATACACTACTGAATTAAAGTAGAATGCCAACCAAAAATGCAGAGGGAATGATGGACTTAGAAAATTACTGTTTTGCAACCATCATAATTTTACTTTATTCAGGCAAAAATCATCAATGGATGATAAAACTACTTGGTGAAAATTTGATGAGGAAATAGGGTATTTATGTAGTCTCAAATATCTTCCCAGAAATTACTTATTAATTACAAAGAGACATCTTGTGCCTTCTAATGGGATGCACTAAGAAGGAGGGATACATTACTTATGTGTCATTTCTGCCAAAAATGTATGACTTGAATATAAACATAAGGAAACCCAAATTGAGGATCAGTCTGCAAAACATCTGGCCCGTACTCTTCTGAAATGTCAGTGTCACAAGGGAGTTAGGAAGCTGTTGCTGTAGGTCAAAATAAAGATGATGAAGACCTCAACTAAAGCAATGGCAAAGAGGATATTTAGGAGGGATCCAAAAAATGTGAAATATAAATCTTACATTTTCAGCATTTAAAGATTACATGTGACAGGAAAGGGAGATATAGAAGTCCAAGCTTTCTATCTGGGATATTTATTCAGAA
Organism: Lepilemur ruficaudatus; assembly: GCA_963574885.1. Lineage (NCBI taxonomy): Eukaryota > Metazoa > Chordata > Mammalia > Primates > Lepilemuridae > Lepilemur > Lepilemur ruficaudatus. The sequence continues at coordinate 67,918 of CAUYRT010080648.1, forward strand.
TAAAATTCAGAAGAGCTCTTTTAGATGACAAGGTAAAATGAGTTCTCATTTAGCAGCAGGCTAACTTTGAGGTACGTGTGAACTGTCCAAGTAAAGCTGTCTGGCCCGCAGTTGGGTTGAAGGAGAGATCAGATTGACTGTGGAGACCCCGGCTTGGAGGGAGTGGTTAAAGTCACGGGACCCAGGGACCCAGGTGAGCATGAGGAGTAAGAAGAGAAGAAAGAATAATGACCGTAGGAACCAGCTAGGAACCACCAAAGGACTGTGCAAACAAAAAAAGAGCCAGTAAAAAAAATAAAAGGAGAGTCCCGGGAATTTAGATGAGAACTGAAAGGGTTGTTATTCCAGGAAACGAAGGAATAAGAATTTTAAGACCATGTGTCAGACACTATGCTAGATACCAGCAAATATAGAAGACTGACACATGATGCCTGTACCCGTAAAGCTCAAAAGCTTGTCAGAGGGAAAAATCAAAAACAACATAAAACATTTAAACCATTAAACGTTGATCTGCATGGCACACGATGGAAGAAAAACACAGATGCGGAACAGTGGGAGCACAGAGTGGGGAAGCTTTCAACTCTCTAGGGTGTCGGGGAACGGTCCCCAGCACCCCGTGGAGCAGATCTGCGTGCTCTGGAATGATTAGTTAATGGGTGGGGTAGGACACACGTGTACTGGTCATTGCTAATCACAGGGAAACCATTGGTATGCTTGAGTGAACCAAGTATCCACCCTCAGAGGGTCATAAAAGCGAATGAATGGGAGTCTCACACTACCTTCTGCATTCTGTTACCTCTTTTTTCTAAAGAAATCTCTCCTTTTCTCAGCCTTTTTTCATGTTTGGTCTTTTTCTTATCACATTGTTGTTTGGCAGCTGTGAAGGAAAGGGCACTCTAGGTAGGAGAATAGCGTACAAGGTCATGGAAACTTCAGGAGAGTTGGTGAGAAACACAGATAGTGTAGTGCCAGAGGACAAGTAGTGAGAGATAAAATTGAAAAAAAAAAAAAGGGAGGACTCAGTCAAGAAAACAATAGGCATTTGGGATAGAGTGATCAAAGAGTTGGATAAGGGACAAGTATGCAGACAGTGCTTAATATGTGCCAGGTACCATTCTAAGTGTTCTCTGCTTATTAAACCCTTCATCCTACATTTGAGGCAGCTTCTACATTATCTCATTTTACAAATGAGGCAACTGAGGTATGGAGAGACTAAGCAACTTGTCCACACAGTTTGTAAATGGGAGAGCCAGGATTTGAACCCAGGCAGTGTAGCTGCAGAGTCTATCTGTGCCCTTACCCTTAACACCACACCCTGGAGCAGGAATCAGACTGTAGATAATGACAATTATGATAAGTGCTGTGACAGAAAGGAACAAGTGAGCACCGTTTCCCAAATGGGGAAAACATCAGCAAATTAAGGGTAAATGATCTTCTCAAGATCATACTTCATCAGTAGATGAGCTGAGTTCTAAATTTAGATCTCCAAATTCCTGGGGCAATTCTGGACTCCTTTCTCTTCCCTAGTGTTGTGGGCTTAAAGAAGCTTGAAATTGAAGGTCAAGAAAGAAGTTAACCATGAATCGACTAATAGTGCCTTACAGTGGGACAGAAAGAGCTCTTGATGGAAAAGCAAGCTCTCAGGGTCCAGCCTTGCCTCCTTCGTTAACAACTGTGAGAACTCAGGTGGGAACATGGAACTCTGTGCCTCAGTTTCCTCCTTTGTAAAATGAGGACGTGGTACTAGATAATTACTGAGGTCTTGGCAGCTCTCACATTTTGTGACCTTAGTATCAGATGGTCCTTTTGGTGGGGGCTATGGACACTTCCCAGTCACCCAGAGCTTTTAAGACATTTTTCAGAAGTCATAAAATTACATTTTCTGAAAGAATAATGTATTTTAAATGTGCCTTGTGCTCAAAAAAACAGACAGTTATCCTTTAAGAGATAAGGCTATATATCTATAAATAGTAAAACCAGTTCTGTTCACTTGATCAATGCTACAGCAGAACTCTATAAACTCTTAGAAATATTTGGTTCAACTGGAGCTAAATGAACAGATACCTATCAGCATGTGACCGTACACACGTGCCTTGTCCATTGTAAACTCTCAAACTGTGCTCATTATTTTCCTTCTTTGCCAACCATTAGCTTCTCCTCTCTCTACTTCTTAACTTCTGGTGGGTGCTTTCTAAAGAATTTGTTGTCCTGTTTATTCTTTTTAGGAGTTTGGTTGGGCAATCTTACAACTATTAATTGCCTCTCTTCAAAGTGTACTAGCCCCTTAGATTTTTCTTTTTACTAGTTTTATATAGTTACCCACTTTTGGAAGAGTACCAAGTATCAATAGGCATATCCATCTGCAAATGGGTATATTTCTAAGCATTTGCCAAAGAAATTATCATTGGTTTGATTGAAGACAGTGGGTTCAAAGACTCTAGCCCTTGGGAAAGTAAAAATGGGATAAATACAGAAACTAAGCCTCCCAGGACTGATTGGTATGTCTTTAGGCTTCTAACAGTCTTAGACATCAAATACATCATCATTGTGACACTGGTGACTGTAAATGGGCTGGCAAAATCTCTTAGATGAGGAAAAATTGAGATTTGATTGATCAGCTCTCTTTGCAATATAGATGGATTCTAACAAAAATATAAATTCATGTCTCCTGGGAAGTTATAAAGGGATTCTCAGAGAATAGCAATTCCAAAAGCAAACTACCATTTACTGAGCACTAACTATATGCTGGTGACATGCTAAGCATTTTATGCATTTTTTAAAAGTTAATTCTTGCAACAACCTTGTGAGGTATGTATTATAATCCTCATTTTACAAATGAATAAAATGAGATTTGGAGAAGTTAAGTCACACACAAGGAATCACTGAGAAAAGACAGTGATCGAAAAAGAGTGACCGGCATTGGAGAGCTTGGATGATGGGTGCTAAGAAATCCCATCCTTGGGGTTGCTGTAACTAATTACCACAAACTTGGTGACTTAAAACAATTTTCTGACAGGTCTGGAGGCCAGAAGTCCAAAATCAGTCTCAACAGATGGAAATCGAGGCGTCGGCAGAGCCATGCTCTCTCCAGAGGTAGAAACTGTGACTGACTAATGTCCAGTGTTCAATGATGTGCTTCGCATTCTCTTCCAAGTCCTCAGCTGAAGTGCTTTTGACATTCGTATTTCTACCCATAGTCTGCTGAAAGCAATCTAGGCTTTTTCCATCATATACCAGAAAATTCTTCTAGCCTCTACCTACTATCCAATTTCAAAGCTTCTACATTTTTAGATATTTGTCACAACAAAACCTCACATCCCAGTATGAAAAGTATGAAAATCCGTAACAAGTTACCACAAATTGGGGCTTAAAACAATGGGAATTTCTTCTGTCACAGTTCTGGAAGTGAGAAGTTTGAGATCACGGTGTTGGCAGGTCCATGCTCCCTCCATAAGCTCTGGGGGCATCCACTCCTTGTCTTTTCCAGGTCCTGGTGGCTGCAGCATTCCTTGGCTTGTGGCTGCATCACTCCGATCCCCAAGGCCAGTGTCTTCAAATCTCTCTGGGCCCCGCCTTCACATTACCTTCTCCTTTTCCATGTGGATCAAGCCTCCCTCCATCTCCCTCTTCAAAAGATACATGTGATTGCATTAAGGGCCCACCTGGACAATCCTGGATCATCTCCTCATCTCAAACTCCTTGATTTAATTACACCTTTTGCCATATTGGGTGATATTCACACAGTCCAGGGATGAGGACCTGGTATATTTTAGGGGCCACCATTCAGCCTACTCTAAGGGGAAATGTCATTCCAATGGTACCCATCCCTCTCTCCTCGCCTTCATCATGTTTAACAATAGTAGTATAGGTTCACAATCCCTTGTTCACAGTTCTCAAATTTTAAAAGCTCAGAAAACAAACATTTTTTCACAAATTTGGTACAAATTCAGTGGCAGCAAAACCTGATGCAAATTGACCTGTGGCTCTTTATGACCCTTACTATCCCCTTAGCGTGAATATATATACATTCACTATGGAAGTATTCATTGTTCTGTTACTGGGTGTACTACTAGGGACATAATTTATAATATTATTATTCTAAAATCTGAGACTATCTGAACTCAGAAACACATTGACCCCCAGGAATTTTAGATAAGGGACTGTGAACGTGTAGTAAGATAGGAGCTGGAAACCATCCCAAAAGGTTTTGGTGGTGATGAACCTGTAAGACAACTGAACGTTCCTGAAGGACCCTAGAGTACAGCAGGAGCCTTCAGAGGAGTCTTGGAACCAACACATTTAGGAATTTCTATGAGGTGGTTAAAAAATGATTTCTAGAAAGATAATAAGTGTCATAGATAAATGTGGAAGTTAGGGAGGAAGAAAGTCAATGCATTCTGAGAGTAACCCTTCCGTCCCTTTATCTCCTGGCAGCATTCTGTCCAACTGTTTGGATCTCCCTATCTCCCCTGGTCAGAGCTCCAGTTGTCAACATCTACCTCTGTGACTACAAGAGAGGGTGCAGACAGTGGGTGGCAGTTGGCCTGCCTGGTTTGGATCCTGGGACACTGGTGTAGCCACTTCCTCAAGCTCTGCATGAAGCCCATCTAGCAAGTTCTCCCCTTGGCCACTTGCAAGGCCCTGCTGAGTTCATAATCCGGTAGTGGATGTTACAGTCAGGAGACTTTCACGTTCTGACCCCTTGCTGGACTCATTTGCTCACTGTTGCCCACCACCACCACCACCAATTTCCCTCTTGGCTATTGTCCAGCCTCTCTTACACCTTCCAATAATAGATCTCATTCTTCCCAGTTCCTCCCTCCCAGCGCGCACACACACGCCCCATATGGAGAAGGCACCTTCAGCACCTTTGAGGTGATGGTCTCCTTGTGTATATTCACACAAGCACAAACAGACTCATTCACCCTTATCTTCTTTGGAAGGATCTAAATAGAGATCCGTAGAGGATTTTTTTTAGTTTTTAATTTTTTTTTCACTTTTAATCTCTAGTGAGTATCTAACATACTCTTCCTGGGGCAGATATTGTGAAAATGCATAACCTTGGTCAAGGAGAATGTGGATGGCTGAAGAGGGCAAATTCATCATGTCAACTAGAAAAGAATTACTCAAGAAATATGCACTACTTTGGAAAGATGGAGAAATTCTAGTAGCATCATTTCCCTTTGGAAAAGATAATGTATTGCTTATGGAGATATCCAGAAGGAAATCATACTATCTCACTTGGTGATTCATTCAAGTTTGTCATAAACATTCTTCTCCTTCCATTTCTGTTTATCACCAATATAAATGACATCCCTTCATGGTCTGGATGCCATTTTAGGTGAGTCTCTAAAGTCTTTATTGGTATTATAAAGGAATGTGAAATTCCACAGAAGTAAAATTTTCCAAGCAATGAAAAATACTTTTATAAAAGCCAAAATGTGGAAATAAAATTATGATCATTTTAATTAAAATATTTGGATTGCATTGCCCTCTTTTCATAGGGAAGGGATAGATAGTGCTTAACTTCTGGAAATTTGATGGGCAGCAATTTCTAATCACAGAGCGAAGGCTCAAATACCCGTGTGATTAACCATTAACAGAGAGAGTAGAAGAGTGACAAACAAGTGTTCCCAGGTGATCCTGGCAGCAGCCTAACAGGCTTTACAATAGTTCCCAGACCTTTAGTCTTGGCTTGACCCTCTGACTCACCAAGCCACGCATAGACCCAAATGTCTGCAGCAGAAAGCACCAGCCGGCACTGGCCTCTCAGGGTCCCCAACGAGGATGGTAGAGCTCTAAGTAAGGAGAGAAGGCAGATGGCGTAGAGACCAAATTTCTAGAGTGTCTGAGAAAATATACCTAAAAGCAAGTTTTCTAAAAATATTTTGAGCAATTATACCAACATTTGAATAAGTGCACAGCATCCCAAGGGAGATGGGGACTGTTCATTAGTAGCGACAGCTTCTCGGGAAAAGCACCATCTCGGATTTAAAGGACCTGGGATTCAGCCCCTCATCCCATCTTTTATTAACTGTGTTGTCCAGGGAAGACATATAACCTCACTGATCCTAAACCTTCATCTATAACAATTCAAAAAATAATAATAACCCCTATTATTACAGTAGTAATATATTATAGTAATATTATTAGTATTATAATATATGAGAGTACTTTGAGACCATAATGAGTTAATATATAGAATTTTTAAAATAAATTCCAAAGTACAACACAAATAAATACTTGCTATTACAAATGAGAATTTTAGTGCTAATTAAAACATCAGTCTCTGGCTGGGCATGGTGGCTCACGCCTGTAATCCTAGCACTCTGGGAGGCCGAGGTGGGAGGATCATTTGAGCTCCGGAGTTCAAGACCAGCCTGAGCAACAGGGAGACTCCGTCTCTACTAAAAAAATAGAAAGAAATTAGCTGGACAACCAAAAATATACAGAAAAACTTAGCCGGGCATGGTGGCACATGCCTATAATCCCAGCAACTTGGGAGGCTGAGGCAGAAGGATGGTTGAGCCCAGGAGTTTGAGGTTGCTGTGAGCTAGACTGATGCCACGGCACTCTAACCAGGCAACAGAGTGAGACTCTGTCTCAAAAAAAAATCAGTCTCATCTCTTTATAACCACATAGGACAAAACATCTCAAAAGTTTCCATCAGAAAGGTAAAACCTATGGTGATTGCTAAGATTCACTAAAACTTGCCACAGATCTGGATTAAACTTTTTTGTTTTTTGTTTTGTTTTTTGGTGCCAAAACCCAGGAGGGAACTATGGCTTAAACTTTTGATGGAGTTTTCTATCATTTAAGTAAAAGCTTTGAGCTTCTTTTGACGTGTGTAGAGCAGCAAAAGGAGAACCCACATTTCAAAATGTGTTTTGTATGTGGTTCAAAGTCCACATTCCTTGAATGACCTCAGGGTGTAAGGGAGGGGTGCCAATGCTGGTGACATGGCAGGTTAGAAAAGCAGAAAGACTTGATTCTTGGTGGTTGCAGAAAAGGCAACATCTTGGTCTCCGACCCCTTATTGCGGAAACAATTATAAGGAAAAAAAGAGAAAAAAAAATAGTCCATCAATTCCTCATAAGGCATCAAGTAGCCCCGGTAGCCTCCAAAGTCATCTCAGAGATGTCTGTGAAAACTCTTCTGGAAGATTCCATTGATTCCCTGATGTTGAAATTCTTATCACCTGCCAGTGAGAAAGAATGTCAGGAAATAATAACTTTGTTTAATATTTATGCTATTCCCTCATATTAAATATAATTGATGTGATTGGTTTTTGTATTACTCTGTTTAATTATGTATACTTGAAGAGCCTTTATATTATACATGGTTATCATTTATAATTAATTCAATATGGAGTTTGTATCCATGCCTATAAAAAGTTGGGCGCAAGGCCCTGTGTCAAGAACAAAATCCTCTTCCATATCATTCTCACTACAAGAAAATCAGGTTTAATTTACAGCATATTTTCCTAAATGCAAATATACCTTCTTTGTTATGAACATAATTTAATGTTTCCTTAATGGGTTGTAGTCATCTTGAGAGTCAGGAAAGTGTAGAAGAAAGGGTACATGAGGCGTCACCAGAGCTGATTTTTATAAGTCACACTATGTGAGGTTAGTTTTCTTACCAAACTGCTCTTCTAAAATTCACTGGTAAACTTCAAATTATGAAAATCAAGTGTTTCTCCTTTATTTTCGGTCTACTTAATATTGCTATAACAAGCTCTTCTTTCTCGAAATGTGCCTATCCTCTGCTCATATACCCCTTGCTCCTTGTTTCACATACTCCCCTGGCTGTTGCTCCCCACTCTCCCAAGTTGGTTTTTCTTCCACCGCTCATTCTCTCTCTGTACCAGCCTTGGCCCTCCTGGGCCTTGTTCTCTCTTAGGCTGGTTGGTCCCTCTGAAAAATCCCCACCACTGGCATGGAGGCAACCATTCCCTATGACATCATGGTACTCCAGACTACATCTCTTTCCCTAATTGATCTCCTCATGCACTTATTGGATGCCAGTAGGACATTTCAACCCAAATGTTCCATAGACTTCCCAAGTTCAATTTATCTAAAACACAATTAATCTCTCTCCTCCTGTGGTTTCTTCCTCAGTTAACAGCTTCATTATCCCTTCCCTCCCAAGGGTCATCAACTTTGAAGTCTTCCTCATCCAATCAAATCCCAGTCATTCCACTGTGTGACATCATCGTAGCGTCCTCTCAATTCTACCACCATTTCCTCGGTTCAGGCTTTTGTCAATCAACGGACAGAAGAGAAGGGACTAATATTTTCAAGAGCTCACTAGGCACTTTATGTACATTCCCATTCATTCATTCATTCATTCGTTCAAGAACCATAAAAGCTTCTTATTATTTTCATCACCATTTTTTTTCTGTTGCGAAACTGAGTTGCAGAAAAGTTACAGTATTAGCTAAATATCAGAGAGCTATAACGGAGTTGGGTCTGACTAGAAATTTCAGTCTCTTCCCACCTCCCATCTTGGCGTTTCTTCTTCATCCCAACCAGTCTCCCTGTCACTGGTTTCTCAGCATTTTTGTTGGAGCATTTAGGTGGTATGTGGGTCAGGTTGTACTTTTCTGCCCTCAGAGTACTGGCCAATATTTTAAATATTAGAAGTTCTTCCCTATCTGACCCAACCACCACCCCTCCAAACAAAACAGTCTATCTTTTCTTTAAAACATCAGCGAATCCGGGAGTGCAAGGCCGAGGTTCTCACACAGCAATAACTGGTTGCCTCAACCCAAGTGATGGCTGCTGCCTGTGCACCTGGCAGTCACCCGGCAGTGGACCAGCTCCGTTGTCCAGGCGTCTGTTAGATACGCCCAGTGTCAGGTGCCGTTTATCACTGAGCTTATACTATTGCATTTCCAAGGACAAGTTGCTTCGTTTATTTCTATTATTTGTGTCACCCCCATGGTGGTGTGAGTTTGCAATCCCTAGACTAAAAGTGTGTTCATCAGCACAGGCTGCCACAACAAAATACTGTAGACTGGGTGGCTTAAAACACTGAAATTTATTTTCGTACTGTTGTAAAGACTAAGAAATCTGAGACCAGGGTACCGACATGATAGGGGTCTGGTGAAGGCTCTCGTCTTGGCTTGCAGACAGACGCCTTCTCTCCGGGTCCTCGTGTGGCCTGTCCTCAGCGGATGCACACACACAGAGGCATCTCTCTTCCTTTTTGTACATGTCTACCAATTCTACCTGACTAGGGCTCTACCCCTATGAACTCATTTAACCTTAGTTACCGCCTAAAATCCTAATCCTCAAATGCAGTCACTTTGGGTTAGGGCTTCAAAATATGAATTTCGGGGGACACAATTCAGCCCACAGCAATAAGTTTGGTAATAATTATTTTTAAGTACTGGCTAGGTACCAGATACTGTTCTTAGTACATTACACATGAATTACCTAATTCGATCCTCACAATAACTCTATAAGGTAAGTACTTTATATAATTTTCTCCATTTCCCAGATGAGGAAGCCGAGAGAAGTCACATAACTTCCCCAGATCTCACAGCAAGTAGGTGGCAGAGCCAGAGCCAGGTGGTTCTGTTCTTATTTAATGTCGCTTTTGTAAACTCCTCACAGTTTAAAGCCCAGCTCGCTGGTCCAGCCTGAGCATTAGCTGCCCCTCGCGTAAGTGAATCACTGGTCACTTTCTGACGCTCTGCATGGCTGTCACTTCTTTCCCTTAGCGCCTGCTCTTTCCTTTCTCTAAGATCCTTCCCCACCTTTTTCCAAGGGGAAATGCCGACTCCTGCTCACCCTCCAAGACCCTGATCAAGTTCCGTTGCCCACGTGGCCTTTTCCTGACTTCTGAATCCCCTGACATAGCTGAGCTTTCTCCTCTTAAGGCTCTCCACACACTTTATTCTTTATTCCTGTGTAAGTATGATACAATCCCATTACATTATTCAGGGGTGTGTGTGTGTGTTCCCCTTGACCACAGGCCCATGTCTATCATTTTTGTATCTCCAAGGCTGACACACAGAGGTGCGCAAGACGTGTTTGTTACAGTAAATTGAATTAACCAGAAACCCCTGAAATCCTTCCCAGACTAAAACCCTATAATTCTGATACATGTATGTGAGGCATGCATGCCTCTAGTTGAAATGCCCTTATTCTGTTGAAATATTACAATTCTTTTCATCAATTCTTTTGATTTTTAAGTTTTTCTTTGTCCATATTTATAATCAGGGGAATTATTTTTTCCATTTGATGTGCTTTGCCTGGGGAATGGGGGAGACGGAGGTAGACCTAAAAAGGGATGTTTTCTTCTGGGTATTCTATCATAATCTGGTTTCTGGAAGTCTTATTTTCACCTAAGATATTGCTTGTTCTTATTTTTTTTTTTTATTGTATCACTTTGGGCTTTTTTTTTAACCACCCACAATGAAAGCAGAAACTCAGAGCTGGTCCGGAGTGGATAAAGCCTTTGCAGAGGCTGAGCCAATGAGCGGTATCTTCCTGGCTGAGCCAAAGCCCCACATGGAATGGTCCTTTCATAAACCGAGTCCACGGTGTCAGCATGCCAGCCAGCTGGTACAGGGTGTTGGGCTGGGAAGCACCATGTACACACAGTGCCTTCCTGCCCACGTCACCCTTTAACACATGGCCTCGCAGGGGTGGGTGTGTGGGTAAGCAAAGGACAGAATCCAGGATCTGGGAGGAGGCGGGACAGCAGGGGACAGGGAAAAGCAAGAGACTTGTGCAATGTTGCAGCCATTTGTTTCAGCTTGCAAATGCACCAAATGTCTCATAATAACTTGTGTTGGGTAACACTGGGGTTTTTTTTGTTTTTGTTTTTGTTTTTTTCAGAGTACTACTACCACAGGCATTATCTGATTTCTCCGTCAATGTAAGTTTATAAAGTATCATCATTATTCTTATCAATAGCTTCGTTTTATAGATTCTCAGTGAGGTTTAAAGACATGCCCTTGATCCCAGAGCCGATTTCATAGTGGAACCAGGGTTTGAATCCTGATCTTCCAAACTCAAACCCCAGACTCTTCCCATGAGACTACGATGTCTCAGATTTGTAATGGCCAACTAACTAACTGGTTGGCATTTCGTAGCTGGTTGCTCCCCTGGGTCTCCTTCTGGCATGAAGATGATCAAAAAGCAGGCCAACAGGACAAGCAGAAAAAAGATTCAGATCATTCCCAAACTAAAAAAAAACAGTGTTTGAGGAATTGAGAGCTAACTGGGAAATAATTAAGATATAATGACAATGAAAAACCAGAGAATTTTCCATTATTGTCTTGCATGCTAACATACCAATATCTCTGCTTCTTTGAGAAGCCACCATTTGGATAATTCCTTTAATCTCACCCTGGTCAGTGCACCTGGTGCTCTTGAAGGATTCACACTGCTCATGAGCCATGCATGATTAGGGGTATGTATAAAATCCAGTTGGAACAAGGCATGGTGGAAGATGAAAGGCAGGGCTTACTGGGTTAAATGACACGCCTGCAAGAAATGTCAGCCATTCATGCTAGGCAGTTGGTTACTTGGGGTGCTCTGCCTGCACATCCCCCCACCCTGCCCTTTATATCTGTTAGTTTTCACCACATTATACTAAAACAAATGTTGTCAGGCCTCTATCCTGCAGATGCGGCTTTTATATCGGGGACTCTACATTGCCATTTTCTAACATGCTGCCTGACAGTGAGAAGAACCCTGATCCTCCTCTTCTCATGTTCCTACACAGAAACCTAATGAATACAACACTCTGGCCTTCTCTCTGGCTCCTTGTTCGTTGGTTTTCCTCCCCATGCTTCCCTGGAAGAAGAGTGACTTCTCTAGTTTGGCAGAACAAACATGGAACACGTTGCAAGGAGTCAGCCTGCCTGCAGGAACCTATTCTCTCTCCACTGTACTGAAAACTTGGTGAGCAACTGGGCGAGACATTTAACTCAGCGAGTGCTGATTATCTTGGCAAGTCTATGTGGCCATTTCTCTAATCAGCTTTATCAGCAATAAAGTTGATATTTTGATCTGCATATCTCTGACTATGCATCTATGAAATAGTTCTAAACATGAGGCAGGGGAGGGTAGTGTTATTTATTGAGACTCTAAACCCCTAATGAAGGTGCTTTAGAAATGTTTGCGGATGGGAGAAATGGATGGATGTATAACAGAATGTCTGACCAATGTTATTCATAATGATACACCTTTCACAGGAAAGACGGTTTTGCCCTGTGCTCCATAGGAACTGAATCTAATGGTCAGGAACTTGCACACTTGCATCTTACAATGTACATGGGAATGTAGCTTTGTTAAAAAACCCTTAGCAGTATGAATGCTTAGAGCAGTCTCCGATCGTTAATAGGTGAGCATTACAGTCTATTCCATATGCATCCACATCTTCACATTTCCCTGTGCATCAACACTTGACTGATGGCTAATCTTAGTCTAATATTTAATTACAAAGTTTTCTTCTGAATGGCCAGCCTGAAAAACGACCTGTGCTTTTCCAGGACTGGGCTATGACTCAGTAACCCCGTTTTTCCTATATATGTGTTTATGTGCAGAGAGGGTAGAAAAAAAGAGAAAGAAAGAAAGAGTGTGTGCATGTGATTAGAAAATGTGAGGGTTTCTTATTAATCGTTGGAGAGAGCTTGGTAATTTACCCTGAGGTGCCATCACAGTAATTCTCCTTATCTGTCAGTTCCATTACAAAAAGAATTAGGACAGTGACCGACATGAGGTGATGAGAACCTCCCCCCCCAAACACACACAGAAAAAACATTTCCAGAATATGAGAGCCAAAGGACATTAATGCCCCCAAGAAGCCATTAAGAGCAGGCCACTGTCGTAAGTTCTCTTCAGTTTACATCGCCTGACCAGCAGGGAAAAGGAGGGAGGGAGAGAGGGGCTACGCAAGACATCTAGGTTACACGTGAAGTTACTTCGGGTCATGAACACTGTGCTCCTGCTATGGAAAGGGAATTTCCAGGGTGGTCATTAGTGATTGCAACTCCAGAGTAAAACTTCTTTCCCTCCCTCCTCGTGCAGAAATCCAGGATTCCACTCCAGCAGGTCACCTACTGAGGGGCCTTGCCCCTAGCACCGTGGCTAATCGTAGCTTCCTCACCGGGAGACTCGCTAGAGCTACAGCCGCTGCCAGAAACGCCTGGCACCGGATTCCTCTCCGACGCGGCGCCTGATGCCATTACACGTTCTACAACAGCTGCACCGACACCTCGGTGAGCCATTTGAGCATTTCCGAACGGAGAAAGAACTGCCATTTACTTATGCCCAACACTAATCCAAACATGGTCTTTCACAAAATGATCTAAATAAAATGGCCAACTGGGCCGATAGCAAAAAGTTCACAAATGAAGCTTTCAAGCAGAACTTCTTCCCACCCCCCTGTAAAACTATGTGCTGCAGATATCACACACACAGAGCGGGACAGGGAGCTAGATGTCACCCTACTTTTCCCCAGTATAATACACTCAGTGGGTTTGCCTTCCTTTTTGTCTATATGGTCACTTCAAGGTCACCTCTTTAATCTGTTGCAATGGTCACACTCTCATATACGGTCATCCACAAGCGGTCATTAGGCACCTGATTAGCAAGTACCTGGTGCACAGACATAATTAATAATATGGCCCCTCCTCTCCTTTAACAGTCTGCTCAGTGAGACAGGTACGCACGCAGAGATGTTTTAGGTGCTTTGTATGCCTGCCGTCTACTTGGATCACACAAAGGTTTCAAAGGAAAAAGTGCCCAGTGGTCTTTGGGAAGAGGTAGGGAAGGGAATAAATCATAGAGGATTCCACCCTAAAGATGACCCAGTGGTTTTGCAGAGGGGTTTCTCTGCATGCTCAGGTGACTCAGAAAGTGAGGTGTGCTCCTTCCTGGGCAGCTTCAAACAGAGAGCATCGTTCTTTCTCAATTCTACCCACGAAAGCGCCAAATGACGTGTTGCTAAAAAGAATTATTGTCAACACCTAGCGCACGAATTCCTCAAGGTGGATATTTTATTTAGGAAAAGAAGCAAAAATAGGAATTAGTGATGGTCAGAAAGGGAGAGAGGGACAGAAGGGCAGGAGCGCGGGGAGAAGGGGCTGCAGCCAGAGGTGGGAGTTCAAGTTTTAAAAAACGACAAAAATTTTCAGCAGCGTCAAATACAAATTTTAAGTTACTGGCTTGTAAAGCCCATCGTCATCTCAAAATATTCAGTAAATCCTTCTACACACACACACACACACACACACACACACACACACACACAAAGCCTCGCGTGAGTGGTGGTGTTTTTTGGGTTTGTTATGCTTGAGCCAATGCAGCGCCGAACAGGCAAAGCATGATCCATACCCAGTGGCGGTGGAGCCCGTAGGGTAAGGGCCCTGAAAACTGTACTTCCACTAGGTATGGGCTGAGGCTTGAGTTATCTTTTCTAGATCCTAAAGGTGTCTAGACCCTTGACACCTAGGGCAGACAGCTAAAACTCATTTGAAAAAAAAAAAAAAAAAGTGGGTTAGATCCACAGCTAAACTAGCTTGAAAGCCATTCATTTAATCCAAGGCCTTTGTTTTATTGATGAAAAATTACAGACTCCAGAGAGGTGGAGGGACCCGTGTGAGGTGAGGTCATCCCTCAGTTCTCAATTGGCAGAGTCAGGACTCGAACCCCATTTTCCTGACCCAGGAGAGTCCAGGTCTCTGTCCACTATGCAAAGTTTCAGTTCAGGAATCTGCTATAACCATGGTACTTAGATGAGAGAAGAGGGGTTAAATACCATGTCCTGATCTCAATCCGGCGGCACAGCATTGCACAGAAAAAAGAATATTGGCTCTGGAATCACAGGCTCCATGGATTTTGCTGTGCTATCTTGGACAAGTGACTTATCTCACTGAGCGTCAGGTTATCATTTGTAAATGAAACAGTAATACTTGTCATGCAGGATTTTTAAAAAAATTTAATAAAGAAATGTATGTAAAGTGTATGCCACGTAGTAAGCAATGGATAAATTGTAGCAAGTATCATTGCTATCAAATGGAGACCTTTACAAATGTACAAGATTTATTTGTAAGTGATTTTTGCTCAGTTATAAGACTAATACATTTTCATTGTCAATAATTGAGAAAACATAAAGAAAAGAATTTTAAAAGGGATTTCCCACCTTCCTACTACCCTGAAACAACCACTGTTAACATGTTGATGTATTTCAACAGGAATGATTTAGAATGTGTGTTTCTTGTGCCTTGTAACCTTCCAATAGCACTCAATTTAGAATTAAAAATTGGCAGGAATGCAGTCTGTTCTAAAACCAATTTCTTGTTTGTTTTGTGTTTTAGGGGGTAGTGGGAGGAAAGAAATTATATTCAGATATAAACTATGTCAATACAAACATTATCACATTTTAAAAGCATATTTTCATCTTTTTTTTAAAAACTAGATTTGCAGAATGCTTTCTGGTCCATTAAAAACATTTCCACGTAGTATCTTTTCTGATGTTCTTAACAGCCCATGGCACTAGGTACTATTATTATGCACATTTTACAGATAAGGAAATTGAGGATCGGAAGAGTTAATGACTTACTCTAGGTCTTTCAGGTAGTGAGAGTTTGGACTGAAGCTTAGGATTTCTGACTCAAAGCTGGTACCGCTCTATTAATTATCCTTACCAAGGAAGATGCTCTCTAATTAGCCTGATAATCTGAACGGCCTCGAAGATATATTAGGAAAGAGCACACCCCGCTAGAAAGCACCGGAGCGCCGGTCGGGAGACCTAGGTTGATTGTGGTTTTGGCATTGGCAAATCCCTCTCCCTGGGCTTAAGGGCTCCTCATTTATCCAGTGAGAGGAGATGGCCTCTTGGGGAAAGGGGCGTACCTTCTAACACTAAATTCTACCATTCAAAGGCACATAAAAAATTTGCATCTTTCTAACTTGTGAAAACATTTTTGATATGATGCTTTCAAAAATAACCTCTAGAACTCTTTAAAAACTACAGTGAGACACCTTCCAGGTAAAATGTCAACAATCTCCCATCTGGCCTAGGTCTGGGCTACCTGTAGCCCCTGGGAGGAGAACTCATTTTGAGACCTGCAGGGCTGTGGGCCCCAATTTGGCAGAGAGAATTCAGCCACATATGAATGAGTAATCCCAAGTGCAATTCCAAATGTGGATATCTTTTTCTAAGAGTATGATGTTCACCCAGTTGAATCCTGATGACTGTTTTATGATGTGCTACCTCGTTAATAACTGGATGTCAATTTGGGATTTTCAGAATACATATACTTTGGGGTCAGATTTTATGGGAGATTCTAAGAGATTGGCTAAGTACTCTTTTGGGGGAGATGGGGAAAGAATCACTAAACTTAGCTTGATCCAATTTGGGAAGCTGAATACTTAACCTAAGAAATGCACCGCCAGCCAAGTAAGCCCAGGCACCAGCCGCTGCTAGATACAGACCAATTGCTGTTCATGTCCTCCTGATCTTTGAACCTTGCAGACTTCAGACTGCAGCAGCTTCTCCACGCCAGGAAGTCTCAGGAAGGACACGGGGCCAGCCGTCGTGTTGCAAAGGGAGGGCCGCGTTGTGTAGTTCTTTTCCTTGCCAGAACAGCAAGGCCCTTCTGAACATATTCCATTTCCTAGATTGTTGAACAAACTTGAAGATGATTTTCTAAGCCACGTAATCATGTGTTTTTCTTTGAGCTCTATTTCTGTTCCTTAGCTTGGCTTTCAAGGTCCCCCCACCAGCTACCTAGACAACCTCTCCTAACCATTTCCCTGCCCAGGCTTGCCTATCCTGCCAGAATGAACTCTGTGCTCTTTCCTTTTTCTCCCCACAAGGGGAATAACTCCCACCTCCATGTCACCTACATCAGGCCTTTCCGTTATTAAATCTCAAAAACAAACACACCTACTTCAGGAAGTCTTCTCTGATTAGCATGCTAACATACATTGATAGCTGCCATCTTAGATGCTTCTAGCACCTATCATCCTGACCATACCTTTACTTCTTAGCCACATGTAGTCCTTTACGACACAGCTGTGTCACTTGTGCACTGTAGAGCTAATCAGCTCAACCATAATTTTTGTAAGAACAGGAATTCTGACCATACTCACTCAGTGCACATTCGGAGAGAGAAGAGTATGGGCTGGAGGGGTCTTGGTGTGAATCCCAGCCACATTCCTTATTAGTGTGTGACCTTAGCCAAGTGGACCTCTGTTTTTTCATCTGTAAAATGGGGAAGACAACAATACCTGCCATATAAGGTTGTTGGGAGATTTTAGTTTTTTCAAGTAAGATGCTCAGAATAGAACCTGGCATGTCTTAAAGCACTTCACCAGTGTTAGCTACGGTCACCAAGGAAGGCCTCAATATAGTGCATGCTCTGTGTTGTAGGCTGTGGGATATGCATATATGCAAATTAGCCTGTACCATCAAGGGATGAGAGTTCGGGAGTCGGGGGCAGACCTGGACTCAAACAAATTATCAAACTGCACTGTGATCGGCGTGATCATAGAGGAAAGCACGAGAAATCGTGCCTGCCCTCAGTGCCTAACACGGGGTGTTGTGGTAGGAGGTGCACAATCCATGAGGAATGATGGTTTGATTTGAACGGTGCTGGTTGAAATCTATTAAGTTAGTAATCACATACACAGTACCTCAAAAGAGTCCTTCAGTGGCTTTATAATGCAGAAACCACAGACGGGTTTAATTTGGCAGTGTTATTAAGCAAATAAATGGATTTTTAGATATTTAACTTCTAATCATAGGTGAACTTCAGGAAGCTAAATGCTCCAATGACACCGCTAAATACCTCTTTGTTATAAAGCCACAGTTTGACTTTTGAGGCAAAGTTGAGGGCCTAAATTCAACCCCATTAGTTCATATTTTGTCCAAAATGCAGTTTATAATGAAGCCAGCAAATTAGGTCCCTTGACCATAAACCTCACAGAAGGAAAGCAAACAGAGCATGAATCAAAAAGCCTTTAGACAGCAGTTAGCTATTAGTAACATATAAATTAAGTGTAAAATCAAAGTTGGGGGGAGTAAGTTCAGTGGTTATGGTCTCCATGTAAGTTAACACAAGCAACCTCAGTACGAATAATAGCAATACTAATAAAAATCGTAACAATGTAAACTCTTTTATTGTATTTTTGACAAAATGGAGAAACTTATAGCCACTGCCCTTAAATTGTCGGGCTGTACCAAGTTGTTAGGGCCCATAGGATGTCAAAACATCTTCCAGACCTCATCTGTATTTTTGAACAATGGGGTGAGTCACGATTAGCCGCAAGTGTGATTCTATTACCGCTGGTGGTTTGTATCACCAAAATTGCACAACTCTTCCTGGATCATGTTAATTAAATTTTGAGTGCTGCTATTTAAAGTTATTTAATTCTCCCCTAGAGTTACATAGAGTGGGATCTTGGCCCTTTGTTTTAAAAAGAGTTTGAAAACTCGCACACAACCCAATTGTTTTCCTACATATTTAGAGGATGTTAGAACACACTGCGATTGCTTCACGAACTATGGAAGCTTTTTCCCAGTCTCTGCGGTCTATTGGCCAAATTTATATTGACGGATACTTCAGAGCATGGATTATTGAGCTAATAGACCACAATGACTCACTATTGTGTACATCAGAACTGTCACAGCATTTATAAGGCAGATCTGTTCCATGTGACTGAAGAGAAAGAGATACAACAGAGCGTACTTTTTGAAAAGCCACCTAACAAGCACTGACATCAGTCTTATAAAAATCATCTGCCTAGAAAACCTGTAGTACTCCAAGTACACGCATGCCTCATAATGGCCTATAAATGTTTTTGTAAGAGTTCCAAAAAAGTGCACAACCAGTACGATTCTGTTTTCTATTTTTGTGCCTTAGAAAAAAAGTCAAAATAGCCAAAGGACTGAGTTTTTTGTTTTGGGTGTTTTTTTTTTTTTGACAATTTGTGAAAAATAAAGTTCATTTTAAGGCTGAAAGTTTGCATGCCAAGTTTTTGCTTGGAACTAATTTTTACGGCTGAGTTATAAAGCCCCTGGAAAAGGGAGGTTTCAAATGGAAATGCTGACACAGCTTTACCCACAGTGGCAAGACGGGAGGTGCTGCAATACCTATCTGTACCTTGTTTGCTTTATTGTGGCTTTGGAAAAAGGAGTCTCCTTGCCTAGCCCTGGGCACTGTACACCACTTAAAAGCGTGTGTCTATTCATGTATTACTATCTGGGGTTTGCAGAGAAGCTAGCACTGAACCATTCTTTGAAATGAACCTAGTAACCTATTGTGAAAGAGGACAGACTTATTTCCTGACTTTTAACAGATTTCATTATCCCAGAGACTCACCTTCCCCTGGATTTAACAACAGTATCTACCAACGGAAAGCAGGGAATAGTCCAAGCTTCTTCTTTAATAGTTCTTTAAATCTTAATTTTCGACAATTGTCTGCTGGTAAAACTAGAAAAGCTAATGATAAGCTGTTTGTGCAGATTAAATGATAATGTGAATTACCTGGACACCAGGATGTATGAGGATCTGAATTACTTTTAGTCTACATCACCACCAGAGTTTTAAGGTGGATATCGAATGAACTTATTTTGAAGTGAAGTAGAAAGCTATAGTGGGAGGCTTTCGAGAGAAGCAAGATGCTTTTCATTCTTCCTCCTGAGGGATGCCGTTCAAAAAACACTCAGGTAGAGCTGTAAAAAGACTGACCTTCAGAACCCTACACCGTGCTCCCATTCTAAAACAACAACAAATAAGTACTCATAAATGCCAAGAAAACTCATGAAATCTATGGAAACTACTATCCAATATTCCTATGGATTCCATATTATCGTTCAAAATTCCTAGGTGCAGACAGGACAGTTCTGAGTTATAATGATGCCGCTGAACTAAAAAGAACCCAGTGGGGTCCTTAGACCCAGGGTACATGATGACTTTGGTAGTTATGTTAAAACTACTAAACTACAGTTCACAAAAGCATCATATTAAAAAAAAAAAAAAAAAAGAACAAAATTTGCTTCCATTTAATTTTTCCAGGGAGTCTTTATTCCATTAAATAAAAGGAAAAAGGCTTTTCTGAACTTTAGTGTTTTGTAGCTCGGGCTTTATTTCCACCTTAAAATCTTTACCTGGCCATGATCTGTTGTTCCATTACTGGAGGGCAAAAATGGGAGGAATTGTCTGGGCTAAATTGCAATTAGGCAGCCCTGAGTGTAGCTGGCACCAGTTAACTTGGGATATTGGAGTGAAAAGGCCCGTAATCAGCCTTCGGTCATGTAGAACAATGCATAAAATTAAATTGACATTAATGAATAATTGTGTAATGAAAATGGAAGAGGAGAGTTAATTGCATGTTACAGTGAGTGTAATGCCTAGATAACCTTGCATTTAATGCTATTCTTAGCCCTGCTGCCAAGACTGCTACAGAACCTCTCTCAGCAGGAAGTCATTAAAGCTGTGAGTAGATAATGCAGGCTCAGTGAAACCTAAGTGGCAACAATATAACAAGAGTTTCTTTCAGACCTTAGTGTTTTCTGAAAAAAAGGGCATGTTGAGGTAATTTGTACACATCTGAATGAAAACAGGAAACGCCGAGCAATCTATTTGCAGTTTGTCCAGTCCTACAGACTGCCCAACTCTTGCAGAGACCAAGGTCAGCTCCTATAATCAAAGACAAGCCTGAACCACCAGGGCTTACAAGGCAATAAGCACCCAGCTGTCCACCAGCTACAACTTAGTTTTGTTAATCACTTAATGTGGCGTAGTCTGTGAAATGTTTGACCTCAGACTTAAAAGACGAGGGGGATATGTCCTCAGGACCAATTCATGGACACCACCTGCTCAGACAGATAACCATTTCAGGAGCCCTAGCCTTCTCAAACACCCACGCTAAAACTTTTCATTTAAAGCTATCTAGTTGTGTGCCTTAAGAGAAGAAAAGATGTATCAAAATTTGTGAGAAGAAAAGCCACAGTGTTCTTCTCCCTGCAAAGTTTCTTTTTACTCTAGTTGGTTTCTAACTTTTAGTGATTGCAAGGTATTTGGGGGTTTTATTTTTCTGCCTCATCTATGGTCTGTCCAGAGGGAGTCTGCTCTAACAAAAGGGCACTTTCCCAGCCTGAAGGAGGAGAGGTAAACAGCATGCTACTCCATTGATCACTGTGGAATCGCCCCTGGCCAGTGGTCCTGGGTGGAATGTACACACGGCGCACACGCGGTTAGAAAGACCAGCTAAAAACAGATCCTGGGGAAAGTGCTTGAAGTAGGTAGACCTGTTTAAATACCTGTCATTTTGTATTTTTACAAAATATGGTTTTTAAACCTCATTTGGAAAACAAAACTCTGAGTGCTACCAACAGTAGCCAAGATTTATTAATTGAAAGGGGACTCTAATTCTTTTTCGGCCTCATATTTCTTTCTTGCAAATTCAGGTGTCAGTATATATTTCAGCCAAAGTGATTTTTGATCGAGGAATTATTTCATCCTTAGGGCTTCGTTTTTGTTAGTTTTTGATTTGCACAGAAACTTGTTTTTCTCATGTCATTCAGGATAGATCTTCGGTGTGGCGTGACGGATGCCTTTTGCTTCACAGTCCTCCCCTCGGATTCCCAAGTTTTGCTGGGCACGGAGGGCAGGTACAGCCAGGACTCGTAGGTCTTGAACAATAAAAGATGCTTCTTCCATCAAGAAAGTCTCAGAAATACTGAATCCCTGAGAACAAGATAACCAGCCCATATGATACAGGTCCTAGGTACTGGGAATGTGTCTACAATATGCTGCATAGCATCAAATTCTATTAGCCGAGTCGACACTCAAACACTTGAAATATTCACATGAAAAACAACAATAATAATAAAGAGGAAGAAGAGGGGAAGAAGGAAAAAAGCCAAAAGAACTCTTTCTTAGAACAGATCCAAGCCATGGCATTGTTCATTCCCCGAGCTTAATCTGTCAGAGGGCTCTGCCTCTTACTTGCTGCATGATTTTGGCAAATTCTTGTCCGAAGTCCTCACATCTTAGGGATGACAACGGTACTCATCTCTAGGAGTGTGGTGCAGGCAAAATGTGATAATGCTTGTAAAATTAAGTGCTGCATAAATATTGCCACTACTGTTGATCATCCTCTTCTTCATCGTCATCAACCTTAAGAGCCTTGTTCTGCCCAGGCCACTTTCCTCCTTGACCACCACAGAGACCACACCTATTTCTGTGCACCTTTGATACCCACAAACCCTAACTCTCTTGTTCAGACAATTCTGCCCATCCTGGACTTGCCCTATGTAATTATTTGAAATTATCTTCCCCCCGTCTAGTTTGCCCTGACTTGCATATCTCATTCTGGAAACTTCACTTTATTTTCTGCAGTGTTAAGTCCTGTTTTATAACATTCAACTTGTGTCTCTACTAGATTGGAATAAATAGTAGTGCTTAATATATGTCTTATTTTTAATGAGCATTAACTCTAAAATCAAAGTGCAAGGAACAAAAATATTCAGCATGACAGAAAAAACATTATAGTGGAAAATACAGGTAACTAGAATTTGCAGAGAATGTAGAATTATGATAAATTTCTGATTAGGTGGAAAAAAGCTTTGTTTGAAAGCTTTCCATGAAGACTAAAAATATATTAGTACAAAATTTCTAATCTTTAAGGACAGTGTAGTGACTCTATCAATGCTTATTTGATGAATAGGGATTTTGTGTATTTGGCCATCATGCTAAACAATTATAAATACAGGATGGATAGAGATGGAAAAGTTGTTGGACACTGGACTAAGTATATTCTAACTTTTAAGGAGTTCATCACTAATGTGAGTAATTTTTTGGCATTTTTTTTCTTTTTTGGGGAGCATTGAAGTGATTTGCTGGAAGAGAGAAGGAATGGTTAATTAAGGTTTACCATTAGGTACAATCACTCAGAATAAAAGAGGTTTTGCTACATACAAAGAGGCTTCAAAGTTTACTGTTAAAACTGATAAAAGACAATGATCAGAGGAAAGATTTCATTTGTTTTTGTGAGTCCTTTTGAGAAACTGGAAAGAATTCAAATTTAAGAGGTAATATGACTTAGAAAAAAAAAAGCTCTGCATTTGGGGCTCTGCCACTTCCAGCCACAAAACCTGGGAGAGGTATCTGACCCCCTTCCTTTCCTCGCCTTTAGTGTGAGGGTTCTGGGCTGTGTGCTTCCCAAAGTCTTCTCCAGGACAGTATTCTGAGAATGCTTTGCAAAATTAAATATATATTTATTGAGAATTTACCCTCTGGAAAGCATCATGTTATCTTACAGGATATAGAAATGCTAAAAGAGTAAAAGCACCTTCAAAAAACACCTATAATTGGGAGCCAATGTATGAACCTTTTAAAAGGTTTTTAAGTCATAAACCGTCTCCTTTACGCGTGGCCATTCCGTCTGATGTAAGCGCATGGAGGACAGTAACATGCCTCTCCCTGGATGAATGGACCGTCAATGCCTGTACAGGTCTTCAGACGTGAGCATTTCCCTCCCTTTTCCGTGACAAGCTACACATTTGCTTTGGACTCCTCTAAGCAGTTGGAAAGCAGAGAATTAATCTATATTTGGTTAAAAATAACAGTATAATTGCTGATAATAATCATGGTAATGAGAACAGTAACAAAAAAGGAATCCACCTGTGAGTTATTTGAATCCGCATATGAATTTAAACTAAAAATCACCTCAGAAGCTAAGCATAGAATAATGTATTTTGGATATTCTTTAGAAGGAGTGAGGACCTGTTAATTTAACCATCTAGACACAGATCTGGGAAGATACATGTGGGAAGTAAAAAAACAAATATATAAAAATCGAGCTTTAGTCTTTTTTTCTTCTAACTGATGTTTTGCCAGTATATCATGGGGCTTCATCAGAGAATGCAAGCACAAACTTTTGTCTGGACATCAAAGCATTTTTCAATTCACCAGCTTAAGTAATGAAATAAATGTGTAAAATTCACAGATCCAGGGACTACTTTGCGTAGCTGGTTGTTTTACCACATTATTATTTTTTTAAAAAAATAGGTCTGTAGATTTAACTTTAATATCTAGAAAAAAATTTGGAAAGCCATCAAGAGATTGATTTGCAAACAAGGAGAAGATACTAGCTAATGGGAAACATGGCTTATTCAGAATAAATTTCACTGGATTAATCTGATCTCCCTGGAGAGACAAACTTGACAAATGATGGGTCACAGGTGTATGAGAAGAGGCAGCAAAATACAATATATAAGGATATGTCAATGATTAGGGTACATTTGAAACTAGCTTCATGTTAGTTGATTCTACACACATGAACACATACTACTTTTCAAAATCATTCTCTCTCTAGCCCTCTTGGAGGCTCAGTTGCCCTAAAACATGAGTGGTGGACCAGTTGAGGATTTTTCAAACTACATGTTATAGCCTTTCTGAGGGTCATGAGATTAATTTAGTAGGTAACAACTAGCAATTTTTAAAACATGAAGTAGAATAAACTGGAATAAAAACTATCAGAGTTTATTGCATGTAGTAAGAGTAGGTCCAGTTTTGTATACCTTTGTTTCAACTGTGTACACTGTGTGTGTGTGTAGGTGTGTGTATGTGTTTAGTGAGACTGATATGTTTTTCTTAGTGTAAGTTGAATGCAAAAACACTCAAAGCCACTGAACTTGATGATATCTATGATTCCATCTTATTTTTTTTCTCCCCTCAACAAACACTTCTTCCATCTATCATGCGTTTGTAGTCCTTTTGGCGGTAACATTTCATGCTCCTGAGAAAGATCAGGGCACCTAATAAACAACATATAAATGTTAAATTATTGATTTGATAGATTAGAATTCTATCTTGCCTATTACAACAATAAAGTACAGATAAATCACATCACATATGCATATTACGTGTGTGGGTTCAACTATATATGTTTAGCAAACACAAAATAAAAAACACATTTATTTCAAGTACTTTGGCTCTGAAATACAAACCAAAAAAATTCATTTGGTGGTCTTCTGGAAAACAAAACAAAGCAAAACCAAAATGGCAATCTTTTCCAACACTGAGAGGGAAGCAGACTATTCAGAACTTATTAGGAGTTGGTAAGTTAACTCCAAGCCATATAGATTGTACTTAAGAATAATTAGGGTTTTCTAATTGTTCTTAAGTGCAATCTATACAATTTTGTACAATAGACTTTAAAAACTAAGCCCTGTGTGACCTTCAGTCACATTGGAACTCCATTATAAACAGGAGCTTAGATGGCTGTCCTTCTCACCTTCCTTCTCAAGAGCATAGATTGTTTTCCTTTTTCTCCTCTTCTTCCCTCTTCCCCTGATCCTTCTTTCTCCACCCACAACTGAACCCTAACCACGTTTGTGCAATAGTAACGCATTAAAAAGATAATATGCAAACTATATGTAAGTTATGGAGCACAGTGATAAAGTAAACCCATCACTGTAAGGCTGGTGGGCGAAATTCCCCTTACGGGCTTGCATACCATTGCCCAATCCCCACATCCTGACCTGGCCACGTGGTTTTACCTGGCGCTTCCTGGCGGCGGAACCACCTGCTGGGGCCGCTTCCTGTTATGAAGCGAAGATCCGGCCCAGCTGTGGCTCAGGATCTACTGGCGTCAAGACGGCCCCTATATAACCCTCCTCCCCAGTCCGAGCGACAGGACTTCTTGGGACCCTTCTCTCGGGAACCTTGAACCCCGCCTGGGAGTTGCTCTAACAAATA
>CAUYRT010080655.1:0-20528 GCA_963574885.1 Lepilemur ruficaudatus
GATCCTACTGCCTCAGCCTCCCGAGTAGCTGGGACTACAGGCATGTGCCACCATGCCCGGCTAATTTTTTCTATATATTTTTTAGTTGGCCAATGAATTTCTTTCTATTTTTAGTAGAGACGGGGTCTCGCTCTTGCTCAGGCTGGTTTTGAACTCCTGACCTTGAGCGATCCACCCGCCTCGGCCTCCCAGAGTGCTAGGATTACAGGCGTGAGCCACCGCGCCCGGCCCCAACATGTTTTCTGTAATTGGGATATGCTGCCTGAGAAATAGTTTTGTCGCTAAAGATCAATGCCAACCTCCTTTACTTGGCAGGGACAGAGCGTGCAGTCCCACTCCCTGTTATGTATGGAGGCAGAGAGAAAGCTCTGGCCCCCTTGGCATCATGTCTTCGGTGCCAGCAGCTTTGTGTACACTGGTTCTATCCTCAAGCACCAGGACTCCAATTTAAAAAGAAAAAAGATCAGTGTCAACTCACTGTGCCATCCTAAGCATGGGTTCACATCTTTGAAACCTCATAGAGCCCTAGACCTCACAGATAGATAGATAATGCAGTTTTACTTTGGGAGGATAAGTGAAAGTCCAGGTCCATATTGAATATTTATTCAAGTAACTCCTATAGCCATGAAGCAGAGTAGCGCTACTGGCTAAGGATATGAACCTTGGAATCGGTCTGGAATTGAATCCTGCTGTACCATTTAGCTGTATGATCTTTGAGAAATATTTATTTTTAATTTAACATACATCTGTGTACTGGTTTTTGTGTGACAGGCAGACACTGTACTAATTGTTTGACAAATATTACCTAATTAAATCTTTCTAATTCTATGGAAATAGATATTACCATTATCTCCCTTATCTTCCTCCCCATCCCCACCCAATTTACCTCTTTATGTTTGTTTCCAAAGTCACTGATACCTCTTACATTGGGGACTGTCTGTATTCTTAATTTGACTGTACGTACTTGTACCAGTGACTTTTATACTTTCAGATGTTTTTGTATTACTCATTAGTATCCTTTTCTTTCATGTTGAAAAACTCCTTTCAGTA
This sequence comes from Lepilemur ruficaudatus, assembly GCA_963574885.1. Taxonomy (NCBI): domain Eukaryota; kingdom Metazoa; phylum Chordata; class Mammalia; order Primates; family Lepilemuridae; genus Lepilemur; species Lepilemur ruficaudatus. The sequence continues at coordinate 1,051 of CAUYRT010080655.1, forward strand.
TTTCTTGTAAGACAGGTCTGGTGGCGATGAAGTCCCCCAGCTTTTGTTTGCCTGGGAAAGTCTTTGTCTCTCCTTCATTTCTGAAGAATGGCTTTGCTGGGTACGGTATTTTTGGTTGGCAGAGTTCTTTTCCCTTCTTTCAACACTTTGAATATATCATCCCACTCTTCTGGACTGAGGTTTCTGCTGAGAAGTCTGCTGCTAGCTTTATTGGAAACTGCCTTACATGTTATTTGCTTCTTTTCTCTGGCTGCTTTCAGAATCCTCTCTTTGTCTCTGATTTTTGACGTTCTGATTCTGAAGTCTTTGGGTAGTCTTGTTTGGATTTAATATGATTGGAGACCTTTGATCTTCCTATATCTGGAACCATTTAATTAAATTGGAACCTTCTTTATCCCTAAATACTTTAGTGGCTATTTCCTAAGAACAAGGACATTCTTTTTCATAAGCATAATACAATTATTAAAATCAAGAAGTAGATATTGATATAATGCTAATATTTACTCCACAGACTTTATTCAGATTTCACCATTATCTCCACTAATAGTCAAAGAAAGTTATCCAGGATCATGCATTATGTTTAGTTATATCACTTTAGTCTGCTTTGACCTCAAACAGTTCCTGAGACTTTTTTCTTTTCATAACCTTTGAATTTGGAGAAGTACAGGCCAGTTATTTTGCAGAGTGTTTGTCAATTTGAATGTTTAGATTCCTTGTGATCACACAGGAATATTATGGAAGTATGATTGTGTCCTTCTTGGGGCAGCATGTCAGGAGTCACATAGTGTCTGTTTTTCCCATTATTGGTGATTAGGGTGCCTGCTGACTTTCTTCATTGTAAAGTTACTATTTTTCCTAATGCAAATGATAAGTATCTTATGAGAAGATTTAAGTCTATATAAATACCCTGTTTCTTAACAAATAGTAGTTTTAGCATCCACTGATAATTCTTACGTGAAGCAGGTATTTATAATGGTGGTTGCCAAATGGTGATTTTCTAATTCCATCGTATCCTTTATAATTATTAATTGGCATTTTTAAATGTAATGAACAGCTTTCTCATCTCCCCCATTCATTTACTTAATGATGTTGGTATGAACTTATGATTCTTTTTTATTCATTGGGGTATAATCTGTTAAGTATTATTTGTTTTGATGATCAAAACAAATAGAGGATCCCCTCTAAGCTGGCCCCTGTGTTCTTACGACATGGCTTCATTATTCTATGAGCACTTCTTCGGTTTTTGCCATAACAAGATGTTCTAAGCTCATCTAATACTTTACCTGTCCATGCCCTGGACTCAGCCATGGATCTCTTGTTCTTTTAGTGGAGAGTGATATTTAGAAACTAAGATCTCTACTTTAGGTAGTGTGCTTGGTGCTGTTGGAGTGCCATTGCCTCTAGGTTTTCTCAGTTGTAAGAGTTAGGACACACACATACTCTTACATGTATATAATACATCTACATCTTTTTATAAAAAACAAGCTGATTTCATACTCATACCTCTAATTCCAGTCTAACACTACAGGGTTCATTCACACTTTCCTCTGTCTGTATTTATAACTCCCTTCTCTAACAGAAACCTGGCTCCCAGTTTCCACAGTATATTTACTTGTGTGTTCAATCTGAGAATACACATACTTTCAGAAAACTGTCTAGAGTTTGATATTTGTTTATAGTTCTTTTTTTCTTTACTGAGGGTAAAATTACTGACAAAATTACCGTGTTCAAAATTTGGGTTAGGTCCAACACCCCTTTTATTCATTTGAAATACAGTTAGATTCATTTGTTTCTATTTGTTTCCTGTTTTAGTTTCTCCTTCTTGTTGATTTTTTTTTTTTGAGTGTGTGAAATGTTAACATGCTTCCGTGTATTCCTTGGCCTTAGGATGCTTCATCAACCTTTACCTAGTTAAGATGTATCTATATCTATATCTATATCTATATCTATATATATAGTGATTATGCATAAGTAGTTTTAGTTGTGGCATTTGGTATACAGTCTCCTTACTTTATAATTATGCCATCATGCACAGTAATAACTATGCTATAAGATTTTGAACATCTTATAGAACTTATGTTTTGAAGTGAGGCTACAATGTTTCCATTGTATGATTGTATATAGTGCCTTTCTACATCAGTACAGATATTAACATTTAAATGATTAAATCGTGTTTAAATATCATCTAACTCCACCATGTCTAACCAGAAAAGTTTTGAGTTTCCAAAGAACAGTAACTTTTTTTTTTTTGCTTAATTGCCCAATGAAGCATACAGATACTTAGAATATGCTTTTTCATTGCTATAGGATCTCTCTCTTCTCTCTCTCTTTAAACATCCATAAGAATTCCTTAGGTTTTAGCTGTCTTCTTTATGATCTTACAGGTGAAAAGCTTTCAGTGTTTCTTCATTGAGTATGATGTTAGATGTGGGTTTTTCATAAAGACCTTTTATTATGTTGAGGAAATTTCCTTCTCTCCCTAGTTTTATGAGTGCTTTTGTCATGAAAGAGTGTTGGGTTTTGTCAGATATTTTTTTCCTACATTAATTGAGATGATTGTGTAGTTTGTTTTTTTTTTTTTTTTACCCCTTCATTCTATTAATGTGACATATTACTTTGATTTCTCTTACATTCTTGCATTCCTGGGAAAAATCCCACTTGGTTGTGATGTATAATGTTTTTAATGTGCTGTTGGATTCAGTTTGCTGGTATTTTGTGAAGTATGTTTGCACCTATCTTAAGGGATATTATGGGTCTATACTTTTCTTGTGTTGTCTTTCTCTGGCTTTCGTATCACAGAGTAATGTTGGCCTCATACAGTGAGTTAGGAAGTGTTCCCTACTTTTCTGGTTTTTTTGGAGAGTTTCAAAATGCTTGGTGTTAATTCTTTCGAATGTTTGCTAGAATTCACCAATGAAGCCATCTGGTCTTGGGCTTTTCTTTGTTGAGAAGTTTTTTATTTCTGACTAAATTTCTTATTATAGATCTGTTTAGATTTTCCATTTCTTCTTGAGTCAGTTTTGATAATTTGTGTTTCTAAGAATTTGTCCTAGGTCATCTGATTTCATCTAGGTCATCTAATTTGTTGGTGTACACTATTTGATGGTATTATTCCCTTATAATCTTTTTGTTTCTGTAAGATTGGTAGTAATATCTCCACTTTTATTTCTGATTTTGGTTATTTGTGCCTTCTCTCTCTTTTCTCAGTCTAAAGGTCCTTCCATTTTGTTGAATCTCTGTTGTTTTTCTATTCTCTGTTTTATTTATCTCTGCTCTGATCTTTATCCTTTAGCTTTTGGATTTAGTTTGCTGCTCTTTTTGGTTCCTTAAGGTATAAATTTAGGTTATTGTTTGATATCTTTCTTTTTTTTTTTTTTTTTTTTTTTGAGACAGAGTCTCACTCTGTTCCTTGGGCTAGAGTGTGTGGTGTCAGCCTAGCTCACAGCAGCCTCAAACTCCTGGGCTCAGCTGATCCTCCTGCCTCAGCCTCCCAAGTAGCTGGGACTACAGGCATGCACCACCATGCCCGGCTAATTTTTTTCTTTTTCTTTTTTTTTTTTTCCGGCTAATTTTTTTCTATATGTTTTAAGTTGTCCAGTTAATTTCTTTCTATTTTTTCAGTTAGAGATGGGGTCTCACTCTTGCTCAGGCTGGTTTCGAACTCCTGACCTTGAGCGATCTGCCTGCCTAGCCCAGAGTGCTAGGATTACAGGCGTGAGCCACCGCGCCCGACCATCTGTTAATATTTTTTAGGACGCCTTATATGTAATGAGTTGCTTCTTATTGCTTTCATGATTCTCTCCTTGTCTTTCAACAGTTTAATTATGATGTGTCTAGGTGGAGAACTCTGAATTTTTTGAGCTTTCATTTATTGCATTATGTTTTTCATGAAATTTGAGAAGTTTTTGGCCATTATTTCTTCTACTCTTTATGTCCCTTTTTGTCTTTTTTAGGGCACCCGTTATGTGTATGTTGGTATGCTTGATGGTGCCCCACTGTCAAGATTGCTTGAGACTATTATATTCATTATTGTTCCTCAGACTGTATCTTCTCAGTTGACCTATCTTCAAGTCACTGATTTTTTTCTTCTGCCTGCTCAAATCTGCTATTGAGCCTCTCCAGGGGATTTTTCATTTCAGTTATTGTACTTTTAAACTCCATAATTTAAAAAAATAATTTCTATCTCTTTATTAAGGCTTAGTTCTCATTCTTTTAATTCTTTACACATGGTTTCCTCTAGTTGTTCAAACATATTTAAAATAGCTGGTTTAAAGTCTGTCCATTGGGCTACCTCAGTGACAGTTTGTTATCTTTTTTTCTTATGTGGGTCTTGTTTCTTTGTGTGTCTCAATTTTTGGTTGAAAACTGGACATTTAAGATAATATGGAAGGTCTGGAAATCAGACCCTTCCTTCCTTAGGGTTTGTTGTTACTGCTGCTTTCTCTTACTGATTTTCTTGAACTAACTCTGTCAAGTCCTTATTTATTGGATGTGGCCACTGAAATCTTTGCTTAGTGGTCAGCTAATGAGTGGACAGAGACACGTTTTCCTTAAAAGCCTGGAACTAGTAAGTCTCGCACGTTTAGCTGAGTGGCTCTGTGTTCATATTGGGGCATACCTTCAAAATTCAGCAGTTTACAACTGTACGTTGACCGTCACTTCCTGCTTGTGTAGCCTTAACATCAGTTAGTAGTGAAAGCTTAGGACCTTTTCTGATCTTGCCTGAACATACACAGTCATGTTTATGCACATAGCCCTATGCATGTGTTTGGTTTTTTAGATTCCCAGTAATATGTCAGCATTTCTGGACATTTCCTTCCCCAGCTTTGATTAGCTTCTTAAGTTTGACCTGAACGTTTTACTGTCTCACACAGGTGCGATGTTAATCACTGCTGGTTATTTTTGACAAGAGTCCCTGGGGAGAAAGATGTTTACACTGGGAAAGCTCTCAGTAATGTCAAATAAAGATCAAGCCTTATTAGTGGTATTTTCCAGAGAACTTCCAGATAGGCCAAATAATGACAATTCTCTGGAAATGGGGCTTTGAAAAAGCTCCCACCCCTCCTGTGGGCTGTTGGCTTTCACTACGATTGCTCTCTGTTGTTTTTGAAGGCCAACCTGGAGGTGGGGAGAGGAGGCTGGGTCTAGAGCATGTTAAAATGCTCAGTATTCACTGTGTTTGCCAAGATTGTGCTGTTTTTCTTGAATGAGAAAAGAAAAAGTAAATGCTCCCCATATTGTTACAAGCCTCTGGTTAATTGCCAGAGTACTGAAGAAGTTTTTTTGTTTTGTTTTGTTTTTGAGACGGAGCCTTGCTCTGTTGCCTGGGCTAGAGTGCCATGGCATCAGCCTAGCTCACCAAACTCGTAGGCTCAAGCAATCCTCCTGCCTCGGCCTCTCAAGTAGCTTGGACCACAGGTGCACACCGCCACACTCAGCTGATTTTTTTCTGTTTTTAGTAGAGATGGGGTCTTGCTCCTGCTGAGGCTGGTCTCAAACTCTTGAGCTGAAATGATCCTCCCACCGTAGCCTCCCAGAGTGTGCTACCCAGCCTCCTGAAGAACATTAACAATTCTTGCCAGTGTTACCATTGTATTTATGGAGGAGAGGATTATTGGAAGTCCTTATTCCACCTTTCCTGATGATATCACTAAATTTTATTTTAAGGATATTTGTGGGGTTTTTTTGTTTGTTTTGTTTTGCTTTTTTTGAGACAGAGTCTCACTTCGTTGCCCGGGCTAGAGTGCCGTGGTGTCAGCCTAGCTCACAGCAACCTCAAACTCCTGGGCTCAGGTGATCCTTCTGCCTCAGCCTCAAGTAGCTGAGACTACAGGCATATGCCACCATGCCCGGCTAGTTTTTTCTATATATTTTTAGTTGGCCAATTAATTTCTTTCTATTTTTAGTAGAGATGGAGTCTTCCTCTTGCTCAGGCTGGTTTTGAACTCCTGACCTTGAGTGATCCACCTGCCTCGGCCTCCCAGAGTGCTAGGATTACAGGTGTGAGCCACCATGCCCATCCTGTTTTAAGGAGATTTAATTAATAATTTTATATATCTTTTCTGTTTATTCATGTTGTTTACCCTTTCTGGTACTCCACATTCCTTTGTGTAGATTCACTTGTCCATCCGTTAATATTTTCCTTCTGCCTGAAGGGCTTTAATATTTCCTGTGGTGCAGGTCTGCAGGTGATGAATTCCTTCAGCTTTTGTATGGCTGACAAGGTATTTGTTTCATCTTTGCATCTATGTTTATGAGACATAGTGGTCTATAGTTTTCTTGTAATTGTCTTGCTTTGTTACCAGTACAATTCTGGCCTCATAAATTGAATTGGGAAGTACTTCCTTCTCTTTTGTTTTCTGAAAGTGACTGTGAGGAGTTGGTATGATTTCTTCCATGTATATGATTCTATATGTATCATAATAGATAATCAAAGTATATATAATTCTATATATTTATAAATCTATAGATATAAAGATATCTATAAATCTATAGATATATCTATAAATCTATGTATCTACATAGAATTATATATCTGTATCTATAAATATATGTAAGTATATTTCCATATATAGATATAGAGGTTTATTTTTATATATAATAGAATTCAGTCATGAAATAATATGGGCCAGGAGTTTTATTTGTTGTGACTTTTTAAAGATGAATTAATTTTCTGTAGTAGATATAAAGCTAGTCAAGTTATTCTTTTCTTCCTGGGTGAATACTCCTTTATTATCGCTTTAATCTGTAGGTTATATAATGATATCACCTCTTTCCTGATATTGGTACTTCTTGTCTCTCTTTTTTTTTGGCCAGTATGGTTAGAAGTTTATGGTTGATATTTTTTAAAGAATCAGCTTTTGGTTTTATTGATTTTTCTCTGTTTTCAATTTTTTGGGTTTCTGCTCTTTATCATTACTATTTTCTTTCTTAAGTTTGCTTTGAGTTTAATTTGTTCTTTTAGAGTCCTGAGGTAGAAGCCTACATTATTGATTTGAGACTTTTCTGATGCAAGCATTTTAATGCTATAATGTTCTGTCTAAGCAGTGCTTTTTAGTAACATCCCTCAAATTTGGTCTATTGTGTTTTTGTTTTCATCCTATTCCAAGTATTTTCTAATTTCCCCTTGGCCCATGGTTTAATTACATGTATATTAATTTCTGATTATTTGGAGATTTCCTAGATACCTTTACGTTACTGATCTCTAATTTAATATCGTTGTGGTCATAGAACATACTTTGTATGATTTCTGTTTTTTTAAGGTTTGTTTGGCCCAATGTATGCTCTATCTTGGTGGACAGTCTATTTACATTTGATAAGAATGTATATCTTCTTGTTGGGTGGAGTGTCCTATCAGTATCATTTAGGTCAAGTTGATTGATAATGTTCATGTCTCTTGTATTCTTGCTGACTTTCTGTCTCCTTGTTTTACTAGTTACTGATGGAGAAATATTGAGATATCCAAGCATAATTGTGGGATGGTCTGTTTCTTCTTTAATTCTATCAGTTTTCACTTGATGCATTATAAGGCCCTGTTGTTAGGTGCATACACATTTATTATTGCTATAGCTTCTTGGTGAATTGACTCTTTTTTTTCTTTTAAATACTATTTTATTTATACTCATGTATGAAAAAACTGGCTATACTAGCATGTTTACATACCTACTGATACTGGAAACAGAATTCAATAACAAACCATATTTATATTTTATAAAGAACACACAAACATTAAAACACTGGTTATGGAAAGCAGAGTTGGGGGGAAAATCATTAGCGATAATTTTCATTTTCATTAAAGAGCAGCACCCTCTGAGAAGAATCAAATCAATTAGTAATATTCACCTATACTGCAAAATAATATGTACAAAGGAAAGTTAGTGATTGTACTGATTTTATTACTTTTACTAAGCCATTTTATCTTCCTCAACATTCAATGCAAAGAAATAAAACATAATCTGAAGAGAAATATGTCCTTATCCTTATTCACAATAAAAAGAGTCTGCTTCATTCTGCAGACCTGAGCATACTGTACAATAGGGAACACTCAGTGGCTCAAGTGGATCAATGAACCATTTTGATTCTGATCTACTGAATAGAATCTCATCCATAGCTGGTGACTAGACTAACTCCATGGGAGCTGTGATAGACTGAACCATTTTTGTGGTATCCCCAGATCTCACTAAATAAGAAAAGACCCAAGACGAGAAAATATAATAATCGATCTGTCTATAAATCATAGGCTCTGTCTTTAGTAGAAGGTGGAAAAGGGGGACTTTTCTTGAGCACGTGGATAAAAGTATTACTGTGGTCTGTAAGACTGCTGGATTGAATATTGTGTTGCTATGATGAAGATAACGTACACATGGAAACCACTGTCAGATTAAGAAACTTCCACAACTCATGTCAGTTCCTTAAATAATGGAGCAAATTCTTTTCTAGGCTGACAATTAGTCCTGTATTGGCATTGCTGCTGACTATGAAACTCACCACCAAAGATAAATGATTAAATTGAACCATCTGTTAATAGTAACAGATGATACTTTTATTTTTTGAAAGTCCAAGTTTGCTTCCTTGGTCTGTTGCAAGGGCAAAAGTAGATAAGAAACCAGGTCTCAAAGCATGTTCTGGAGCATTATCATTGGCCACTTTAATAACAGGTATTCCATCTCTATCTGACACAACAATAGCATGGAGTCCTTCAACACTTGGTAACTTTTTATACAGGAATTGCTTTAGGTCATCTGCCATGATGAATCCCTTTCTCTCGCAAGATCAATCTCCATGCCTGGGTTTCTGGCCTGCCCAGTTCTCTCTGCCGTCACTTCAGGGATAGCTTCAAAGACAGTCTCCTCAGCAAGCAGCTGTCACCTGATTCATGACCTCCTGGAAGCTCTGAATTGACTCTTTTATCATTATCATTTATCTCTGGAGTGATTCCTTTTTCTGAAGTCTACTATGTTTGATATTAATATAGCCACTTAAACTTTCTTTTTTATTAGTGTTTAGATAATACTATTCCCTGTCCTTTTATTTTTCACCTCTGTATTCAGCATATTTACAGGGGTTTCTTGTAGACAGTATATAGTTGAGTCTTTATAAAAAATTCAGTATTACAATATTTTTTTGATTTGTTTAGACCGTTATACTTAATATAATGATTGATATGGTTGGATTTAAGTCTGATGTTTTATTATGTGTTTTCTGTTTATCCCCTCTGGCTTTTGTTTCTTTGTTTTCTATTTCCTGTCTTCATTTGGATTGTTTGAATGTTTTTTAATATTCTGTTTTAGTTTTCTGGTTGGCTTTTTTGCTATACCTCTGTATTATTTTTTATAGTTGCCCTGAGCATTACAGTATACATACTTCAGCTTTCATAGTCTGCCTAAAGTCAATATTTTACCATTTTAAGTAAAATACAGAAGGCTTACAGATATATAAGCCTTTTACATTTCCTTCTTTATATTGTAGTTGTTTGTATGCCATCTACATAGTTTGAAAATTCTACATAGTATTGTTATTTTTGCTTTTAACAGTCATACGTAGTTTAAGGAACTTGAGAAAATTAATGTTTTATTTTCCTGTACATTTAGCACTTTTGCTGCCCTTCCTTCATTCCTGAAATTCCCAGTTTCTTGTGGTATTATTTCCCATCAGTCTCTAGAACTTCCTTTACATTTTTTTGTTTGTTTTGCAGGTCTTCTGGCAACAGATTCCCTTAGTTTTCCATCATTTGTGAGTGTCTTTATTTTGTTGTCCTACCTGAGGTATTTTCACTGGAGATAAAATTCTGGGTTGACAATTCTTTTCTTCCAGCACTTTGACAATGTTGTTTCACTTTCTTCTGGTCTCTGCAGTTTCAGATAAAAAAATCTACAATCACTTGAATCATTGTTTTCATATATTTAGTATATTGTTTTTCTCTGGCTGCTTTCAAGAATTTTTTCTTCATTTTTGGTTTTCAGCAGTTTGACTATGATGTGTCTAAATCTGATTTTCATTCAGTTTTTTTCATTTAGGGGTTTGCTGAGCTTCTTGGATTTATAAATGTATGTCTTTCACCATATTTCATAAGTTTTCAGGTATTATATCTTCACATATTTTTGTACCAATCTCTCTTTCCTCTCCTTGGGATTCCAGTGTGAACAAATGTTGGACCTTTTCATATTGCTCCTGTATTGATTTCTTTATATAGTCCCTAGGCTCTGTTCACTTAAATTTTTTTTTTCTTTCTTTTCTTCAGATTGGATAATTTCTGTTTTTCTCTTAAGTTTAGTAACTCTTTCCTCTCCCATCTCTATTGTGCTTTTCAGGCTGTCCAGTCAATTTTAAAATTTTAAATACTCTCTTTTCTCCCATATAGCCCTCATAAAAAAATTCTAGATATTGTATTTTTCATTTCTAAAATTTGTATTTGGTTCTTGACTACAGTTTTGTTTCTCTGCTAAAAAATTCTTTCATTTGTTTTAATAGTTTTTTTTTTAACCTCATGGAACATGGTTATAATAACTGCTTTAAAGTCTTTGATAATTTCAACATCTGGATCATCTCAGGGTTTTCCATTTGCTAATTGTCTTTCCCCTTGAAAATTGGTCACATATTTTTGGTTCTTTGTGTGTTGAGTAATTTTGGATTGTATCCTGGGTATTTTGATTTATGTGAGAATTTGGTCCCTTATAAAATCTTCTGAAGACTATCTATTTGGTTTGTTTTAGCAGGCAATCAGCCCTGTTAGGTTCAGACAGTATGTTTTTTTCTCTCCTTTTGTTGTTAGTGGTTCTGATGTCAATTCAATTTTAAAAGGCTTCGCTGTGCTTTGTGCAAGCACTACTCAGGTTACTGTGGGGCTAGTGTGGTGGTGTGTATCAGCTTTTATTTCTCACAGCCATTGGGGACTGTTCTATGCATGCACAGGTTAGAGGTGAACCTGGGACTTGGATCAAACGTAGAATTTTAGGGTATTTTCTTCTCCAGCTATTTTGGCTCTGCATTTTCCCTCATGATCTCCACTCCCAACAACACTTTTTCTCTGCCTTATGGCTAGAAAGACAGGTTCCTCTCAAGAGTTGTTGCTGCCAGCACTGCCACACGGTTCCATGTAACTGGCACTGTCTTTGGGGTAAAATGGTAAAAAGAGAGAAAAGAAACCACTTTGTTCATTTTCATGGTTCCTTCGTCTAGAAAAGTAGATATTCTCGCTTGAGTTTTTCATGTCCACCCTACCACCACTATTGCTAGGGAATTTTAAAAAAATAACAAAATGGGAATTTCCCTCATTTCTAACTCAGAAGGCTTCCTTTTCCTGTTACTCTGGCCAAAAACACCCTCTCTCAGAGTTCTTCCAGCGTATCCTGCTGTGCATTTCCATGCTAGGATTGCCTTCTGGTCTAATCTAAAAGAAAAAAGAAAAACAGCCACATGAAACTCACTGCAATAAGAGATGCTCTTCAAGTTTTGGGTCTTCCCCATCTGTCTGCTATTTTAATTTTTCAGAGTCCTTAATTAGTTAATTTTTATATTTTGTCCCAAGATTTTGGTCATAATCAGTGAGAGTGATAGACTCTAGTGAGCTTCTAACATCTTGGCCTGTATCAGGTGTCTGGGACATTTTAACACTAAAAACTGGGAGGAAAGGAAAAACAGTCTTACAGTAAGAATTGATTCATTAAATAAATTTTAGCATTCCTTTAAAATATATTTGCTGATTTATTAGCTCTTTGTTCCAAATAAGCACTAGCCCATAGATGAGGATTTTTCCATATCTCCCTTTAGTTGTTGGATTCTGACTGTAGATATGTCCAGCCAGCTTTTGTGTTCAATGAATGTGAGACTATGTAGGAGGATTAGGTATGGGCCTAAAAGACATGTGGAAATAGAACCTTGAAACTAGATTGGAGGTTGTCCTGCTTGTTGAAACCCAAGATGATGGTCTCCCCTTTTGAGACCAAAGAGACAGCCCTGATGATTTCTGGTTCACTATTAGAGTCACTCTTCCCTTATTTTTGAAGAATCACTCAGCCATATAGCTCTGTGGTCCTATCCTGTAAAATCCAAGAAGTCTGACAGCTTGCCTTCTTTCTGACTTCAGTTCAAATTGGCAGTGTTTCTTGCTGGGATATCTCATTAAGTTCATACCCATACTCATCACCTTATCAAATGGTTAGTCTGCCACATCCTTAGTGCATTCTTCTGGATGCATGTTCTTGTTGTTGTTGTTGTTTTTTTTTGTATTATAGACAGGCTGAGAATGTTCCAAGTCTACATTCTGTTTCGTTTTTGCTTAACAATTCTGTCTTCTCTTTTCTCACATTTTACTATAAGCAATCAGGAGGAGTCATGCTGCTTCTTCAATATTTGGCTTAGAAATTGCCTCAGCTAAATAATAATTTTTATTGCTTATGAGTTCTATCTTCTACAAAACACTAAAACATGAGCACAATTCAGCCAAGTTCTTTGCCACTTTATAACAAGGATCACCTTTCCTCCAATTTCCAGTAACATTCATTTCCTTCGGAGACCTCATCAGAATGGCCTTTACCATCCGTATTACTACCAACATTCTGTTCATGATTATTTATTTATTCTTTAGGACGATGGAGGCTTTCTCTCAAACTTTCCTCTTTTCCTCACCAGAATCTCCTTTAGCAGTCCATTCGTGGCAATATTGGCTTTTTCTAGCATACACCTCAGAACTCTTCCAGCCTCTACGCATTATGCAACCACTTACACATTTTTAATATTTGTTACAGCAGCTCCCTACTTCTTGGTGACAATATCTGTCTTAGCTCAGGCTGCTATAACAGAATACCCTAGTCTGGGTGGCTTAAACAACAGAAATTTATTTCTCACAATTCTGGAGGCTGGGAAGTCCAAGATAAAGGTGCCAGTTGATTTGGTGTCTGATGAGGGCTGTCTTCCTGGTTTACATACAGCTGCTTGCTTTCTGTCGTCACATGGCAGAGAGAAATCATCTTGTTCTTGCCTCATCTTATGAGGACACTAATGCCAGTCAGGGCTCTACCCACATAACCTAATTACTCCCCAAAGGCCCACCTCTAAATACTATCACGTTTTGGATATTAGGCCTTTAACACAGGAATTTTGAGGGGACGTAAAGCATTCCTTATGTAGCAATGTGGAAATTCAATTGTGTAAACATAATGGTAAGTGATATCAGGTCAGAACCTGAAGTACCTTAAATATTGTAGTTATGTCTTATTGTTTACAGGGTTTGGGGTTTTCCCCCAAAATTTTTATTGTGAAAATGTTCAAACATTAAAAAAACAGTATGGTAAGCATTCATATGCTTACCATGTCAATTCAGTAGTTGTTAACATTTTGCTATATTTATAGTGTTTTCTTTTATATATTCATATTGTGTGTATAGACATGCATACTCCCTATTTTATGGCTGAACCATTTGAAAGTTGTTACTCCTAAAATTTTCACTATGCCTCTCCTTTGTGAATAAGACTATTTTCCTGCATTAATATACCATTGTTATACCTAAGAAAATTAAAAGTAATTTCTTAATAACCGCTGTCATCTAGTCTTATTTAGATTAATCCAATTGTCCCAAGATATCTTTGATAAATTTTTTCATACCAAGTTCCAATTGAGGTTTATGTTTTGTCTCATTTGATGTAGACCCGTGGTTTTCAGGTGGGGACAGTTTTGCCCTCCAGGAGATATTTGGCTATGTCTAAAGACATTTTAACTTGTTACTTTATTTTTTGTATTTCGTATGAACAGGAAGTTAGGTTTAAAAGCTTTATTAGATTCGAGTTCAACATTTTGAGTAAGAATGCCTCATTTTTTTTTTTTTTTGAGACATAGTATCACTCTTTTGCCCAGTCTAGAGTGCCGTGGCATCAGCCTAGCTCACAGCAACCTCAAACTCCTGGGCTTAAGTGATCCTCTTGCCTCAGCCTCCCAAGTAGCTGGGACTACAGGCATGTACCACCATGCGCAGCTAATTTTTTCTATATATTTTTAGTTGGCCAATTAATTTCTTTCTATTTTAGTAGAGATGGGGTCTCGCTCTTGCTCAGGCCCTCCCTTGCTCTCTGAGGTCTCTCCCGATGGCAGCTGTGTTGAACCCCCATCTCTGAGCAGGAGAGAGCCCACTAGGACCAGTCAGCCTTGGTCTGAGAGGTGAGAGGCTTGGTACTGCCACTGGCCGCACCGGATCCTGAGCAACAGAAGAGGACCAGGTCTGACTAGGGCTCTTCTTTGTCCCCAGTGCCTGGCAGAGTGTCTCATGCAGAGCAGGTACTAAACAAGTGACTGTGGGAAGGAAGGAAGGAAGGAAGCAGGGAACGAGGGGAGAGGGAAGGAAGGGAGGAGACTGTGACATGATGTCTAGCACACGGTAGGAACTCAATAAACATCTGTCAAATGATGGCTTGCTGTGGGCTTGGGGCAGGTTCCTCTCCTCCCTGGGTCTGTGTACCCAGTTTCTACTCAGTGGGGGCAGTCTGGGGCTAGCAGGGTCCAGGGCTCCAGTAGCCCCGGTCAGGGGCAGGAAGGCACCTCTGCTCTGTGTTAAAGAGGGCAAAGATATGTTTGCTCGACATGAAGCCCTTCTCCACGTCCCGCAGCTTGAGGTTGTCCACAGATAGCATGTATTTCTTCTCTTTCTCCTGTGGGTGGAGAGGGGAAAAATGGGTGAGGCTGGCACTGTTGTCTGCCACACCTCACTCCCTAAGAGTGCTCCATGCTATGTGCCTGGGGCTGTGGACCCCCAGAGTGGCCTGGGGCTTCTGGGCACCAGCCCCCTCCCACTGCACAGGTGCTGCCAGGTAAGAACCTGGCCATAGAGCCCTAGGTCTGCAGGGCACCGCTGGCCCCCAATAGCGTTCAAGCCAATCCCACCACCTATGCATCTGTGCCAGAGCCCAAGGGGCTGGCGAAGGGTGGTGAGGCTTACTGTGGCTCCCACACCCCTCCCCGAGCAAGTCCTGGACACAAGCCAGGCTGGCCTCAGGCAGGGACTGTGCACTCAGGCCCCTCTCGCCCCCAGCCTGGCCGCCTCTGACTTCATTTCCTGACTGCAGAGACCAGAAAGGGGGGGCCATCAGCCCCGGCAGCTTCAAAGGGCCAGCTCAGCCCACTCCCCCTGGCCACCCATGTGTTAGCAATCAGGCACACAGCACAAGCTTGGAGATGGTATGTCTGTGTGTGTGACGTGTGTGGTTGTGTGTTTGTGCCAACACATGCACACCCAAGTACATATGCTATCACCATTGTGTTTGTGTATTCATGTGCCTGTACTGCATAGATGTGTGTGTGTGTACACATGTGTCTGAGGAGGTGCCCAACCCAACCACGTGTCAGCGTGAGCATGTTCACATACCAATGTGGATGTGTGTGGCAATTGTGAATGCCTACAAGTTTGCATGGACATGCCTGTGGGACTTGGACGGTGGGTACACATTCTTACCTGCATAGAGTTTGTGCAATGGGCTATATATGTTTGGTTTATCTAGAGTTGTCTTCGAGGAGTCATGTGTATCTGTGTACAGGCATGTGGGGTGCTAGGTGCATGTACACATGTGTATGCTTGGTGTGGGCTGACATGTGTCCGTAGGCTGCTGTGTCCCAGGGAAGGGGTTCTGGGATTTGGGTAGGAGGCACCCTAGAATGGAGCTCCAGGAGCAGGGAGGGGTTTCTGCCTCCTGGCACACTTACGCACCCAATATCACAGGATCCATGCCAGAGCAGGGTTTGTGTGGGTCCCAGGGACTTAGGGGGCTGGGGCATGAGCCTCGCCTACGATCTCAGGTGGGGGGCTGGGCTTAGGGGGGCCTTGCTCCCTGGTCCTGGCGTCATCTGCCCACCCCTCTCTGCCCCCCACACCCGCCTGGCCTATGCAGCCACATAAAGCCCTCTTTATGCCAGGCGGGTGGCCGGGAGCCCCAGAGGGCGGCTGGGGGAGGAGAGGAGGAAGTTGCACACATGGCTAGGGAACATCTGGAACCGTTCAAGGGAGGCCCCGCCACCACCCGCCCTGTGCTCTGGGGTTGGACACTAGGTAGGAGCGGCCTCCTCCCCCCTTTCCTGCCGGCCAGCCCCCTCCCCAGGCCCCTCCTTCCCGGCCCCAGCTCCCGCTCACCCCTGCCACGTCAAAGGAGGCAGAAAGGGAGTTGGGAGCAGAGAGGGGACCACGGGCGGCTGGGCTGGGGCTGGGGGACGCTGGGGCTGGGGGATCCTCGGATCTCTAGGGGATGGGGCCGAAGCTCCTACCGGACGGACAGACACTGCTGCCTGGATGGACCAGAGGACACCTCCACTCCGTCTACCCAGTGTTTAGACTATCTGTTCAGGACTCCCAAATTGTACAGTAGTCTGCACATTGGTTAGGCTGGGCTGGGTTAGACCCTCAGTGCCGCCGCTGGAGAGCTGGATCGACTCCCGCCCGCCATCCCAGAACCGGAGCCTGGAGCTGGGGCAGGGAGCTTGGGGGGCACAGGGAGGGTTGGGAGGAGGTACAGAAGGATGGGGTACCACCCTGCTGTGCGATTGGTGGGGGGGTAGTGGTGATGAGGGGAGGGTGGCGGAGAAAGACTGAGAAGATGGGGGGCCAGCCTGGACTGGGGATGTCGGCAGTTGCCTGTCTGCCCAGAGCGCCTTCCTCACCCCCAAAATCCAAGGGCTGGTGGCTGGGTGGAGGAGGGGAACAGACCACTTACCCCCAGCCTGAACCACCTCTCTGTCCCCAGCAGTTCTAGTGCAAAAATCCACTCACACTCAACATACACGTACCTCGACACACACCCCAGAACTCAGACACACACATTAGCACACCCAAACCTTAAATCTCACATCCATGCCCCAAACACACACACACACACACACACACACACACCCAGGCACACATACCCTGGCACACATACCCTGGCATGGAATACTCTCCTCCCCGCCCTTACATCCCAAATCCATCCACGTATTCTCAGATACCCCACATTCACACCTTCCCTCCTCACACCCCCCACACCTACACTTTACACCCAAGCACAGGCACACACACCCAGCATCACACCTCAAGCACATACACTCTGCCCCCAAACACAGATGCAGACCCGCATACTCTAAACACACCTCCGCCTAGATGCTTATACCCTAGACACACTCTCCTACATGACACCCACACACAGGATCCACAAGCCACACACACGTACACACCCCACCTCGCAGCACCCACCGCCCACACCCCACTCCCACCTCCCCACGTATAGTACTCAGAGCTGGTTTGATACACAACTAAACTCAAATGTACACAAAAGTTCAAAAAAGACCTCCATGCTTAGGTACGAGGACAGGGGACCCCTCTCAGCTGCACTCCCCTCTCCCTCCAGGGTAGCCAGTCTTGGGCCCTCAGCTCCAGGTCACCCAACCCGCTGGCCCTGTGTAAGGAGTCTCAACAGAGCGGGGCCAGACCCCATGGGGGTGTCGAGGGAGCCGGCCAGGGTGACAGAGCAGGAAGTGAACCCCTCTGTACCCCAGGCTGCCTCACACTCGATCCCTTCCAGGGGCCCTGTGCTCGGGGAGAGGCCAGGGTTGGGGTAATGAGGTCCAGATGGCCTGGCGCCCCCGCCAGTGACGACAGAGGGCCCTGCCCAAGGTGGGGAGATGGGGCCCCTGCCCCGGGCAGACTTGAGGGAGACAGGGACCTAGGAGAGAGCTTGGAGACCAAATCAAAGGCCCCTACCCAGAGCCCAGCTCCCCCATGGAGAGTGCCCTGGCCTCTAACAGTCCCCTCAGGAAGAAGTGGGTCCTTTCCCCTACTCCTTGGCCAGCTGGAGTTCATTACCACAAGCCCACCCCCAGCCCTCCCCATTCTCTCTGGTCACCTCTGGAATCCAGATGTGGAAGCCAAATAGACTCATTCTTAAAGGAGACCAGCAACAGGGGAAGGAGGTGGCAGGGGGCTTCTGTGTGCCCTAGTGGGTAGGGAGGGGTTTCATGTGGTGGCTCTGCAGGGCACCATCACTCCTTGCCCCTAGGCCTGGAGGTACTCTGGGCATTTCCCTCGGACTGCAGGACTTTAGAGGTAGAGGACTGGGGCGCAGGGGTTAACCGGGTGTCTGGCAGCTGGACTCGTGTGTGTCATGGGCCTGTGGGGGCCACGGAGGAGTCGGCACGCCCTGGAGCGGGAAAACAGGAAGGCCGCTGGGCCGCAGGGTCAGGGAGGGGCACCTAGGCCCCTGCCCACCCTCTCCAGGGTGCTCAGCCCCAAGCTCCCCAGTCGTGCCAAGCCACCTTCTCCTTCCAACCTGGGTGAGGGGCACCTCCCCCCAGATCCCCCAGGAGCGCTCACCTCTGATTCTTGCATCCCACCTCCATCCAGGGGTCTTTAATGGGACTTTTTAAAGCCCCCTTTGCATGATCTGTTCCACTCCAAGCCCATGATAGGGTCTGAGGCTGACTCTGGCCATCAGCCCAGCCCCATGACCACCAGTGGCCCTATGCTCTCACCTCATCATCCTTGTACCAGGACAGATTCTCAGCGGTCAGCACAAACCAGTACTCCTTGGAGCCCCCCTTCATGATGCCAATGTTGTTGATGGTCAGCCAGCCCTTCCGGATGACCTGGAGGGGGAGGAGAAGGGGGTCAGTGGGCAGGGGCCCAGCTTCCCAGGGGGAGGATGGGGTAGGCAAAGAGAAGCATTCAAAAGCCCACCCCTCCTCCAACGCTCTGAGGCGTGGCTGGTTGGGGACGGTGGGGCCCAGACCTGCCCTGGTTTGAACCACAAGTGGACAGAGTGGAAGACAGAGGAAGGCAGAGGTCTGCTCAGGATAAAGAGCCTTCTGATAGTCAGAGCTGTCCCAGTAAGGGACTGGTGGTCTTGGTAGAGGATGAGCTCCCCATCACTGAAAGTGTGCAAGCAGACTTTATGTGGCTGATTGCAGGAGACAGCTCCGAATGTCTTTTAAGCTTAAGGTCTAATCTATTCTAAGACTTGTTTCTGACCTCGGGGACTTTTCACATGCTGCCTCTGCCTAGAAAGGCTTCTCCTTCCTTTGTGCCTGGCAAATTCCTACTCACCCTTTGGGTGTCGGCTCAGAAATCCCATTCTCAGGCAGGCTCTCCTTGGCCTCCAACACAAATCAAGATCCCCGTAATAATCTTTAATCACTCCCTTAAGTTGTCTTCTGTAACAATGACTATGATTTTAAATTAACTTGTGTGTGTGTGTGTGAGAGAGAGAGAGACTATCTGTTGATGCAGCCTCCTCTGCTAAATTATGACCTCTCTTGGTCACCAGTATGTCCCAGCTCCTTGCAGAGTGCTTGGCAGACAGCAAGTGATCAGTAAACATTTGTGGCCTGGATAAATGAATGCTGCACTAGTATGGTTCTAAAAGTCTTTGGCCCCAGGCCCCCAGAGGCAGGAGAAAGGGCTGAACCATCAATGACTAGGCCCCTTCCTCCTGGAGAAAGCTGACTAGCAAGCAAAAGTCCCTTTCCATGGCAGGAAG
>CAUYRT010080658.1:0-15626 GCA_963574885.1 Lepilemur ruficaudatus
TATTGTAAAAATGACCATACTACTCAAAGTGATCTATAGATTCAATGCAATCCCTATCAAAACATCAATGACATATTTCACAGAAATAGAAAAACAATCTTAAAATTTGTATGGTACCACAAGAGGCCCTAAATAGCCACAGCAATCCTAAGTAAAAAGAAGAAGCTTGAGGTATCATACTACCTGACTTCAAAATATACTGTAAAGCTACAGTGATAAAAAATTCATGGTACCAGCATAAAAACTTACACAGAGACAAATGGTGCAGAATAGAGAACACAGAAATAAATCCACATATTTATAACCAACTGACTTTCAACAGATACACCATGACCACACAGTGGGGAAAGGAAAATCGCTTTAATAAATTGGGAAAACTGGATTTCCATATGCAGAAAATGAAACTACACCCTATCTCTCACTACATGCAAAATCCAACTCTAAATGGATCGAAGACTTAAATGTAATATCCCAAATTATGACACTATTATCAGAAAACACAGGGAAATGTTTCAAAACATTGGTCTGAGCAAAGATTTTATGGATAAGACCTCAAAAGTACAGGCAACATGTAGAAAAGGGAGCTCCTATGCACTGTTGGTGGGCATGTAAATTAGTACAGTCATTATGAAAAACAGTATGGAGATTTCTTAAAATAGTAAAATGGAGCTACCTATGATCCAGCAGTCTGACTACTGGCATATATCCAAAGGAAAGAATATGAGTATGTTGAAGAGATATGTGCACTCTCATATTCATTGCAGCATCATTCACAATAGTCAATATATAGAACCAACCTAAGTGTCTACCAGTAGATGAATGTATTTAAAAAAGTGATATATGCATCTGCAATGGAATACTATTCAACTACAAAAATGAATGAAATCCTGTTATTTGTATCAACATAGATGAACCTTTAAGTGAAATAAGCCAAGCACAGAAAGACAAATATCACATGTTCTCTCTCATATATGGAAGCTAAAAAAGTTGATCTCATGGAAGAAAAAAGTAGAATTGTGGTCACTAGAGCCTTGGAAGGGAGAATTTAGGTAAGCAATGCAAAATTATAGCTATATAGAAGGAATAAGTTCTAGTGCTTCATAGCATTTCAGAGTGACTAGAGTTAAGAATAATTATTGCATATTTTCGAATAGGTAGAAGAGAAGATTTTGAATGTTCCCAGCACTAAGAAGCAATAAATGTTTGAGGAGATGGATATGCTAATTACCTTGATTTGATCATTATTCATTAAATAAAGGTACCAAAATATCACATTGTAACCTAAAAAGATGTATGATTAGTATGAGTCAATTTAAAAAAATGATAGAAAATGGAAATAAACTCTCAGAAGCTTTGCTGGAACATCCACTCTGCTCCTTGTCCCATATTGAAAGTAGGATAAAAAGGATGTAAAATTATTAGATCTATCTTTTCTAATCCATTTACAATATTAATACTTAAGTACATGGCATATTGTAATGGGAAGCCTCTGTTAGTAGACCTAAATAATAATCATTAGTTTTCATTTGCAAAAGTTACTAGATAATGACTTGATATGCATATGTTTTTGTTGTAAATATTTAAATTTATGTTACCTTTGTCTCAGCATTGAACATGTTGTCAGGCAAACAATAAATATTCAATAAGTGTTTGTCACCAGAATTAATGAACGAACAAAAAGGATTTTATTGTGAGAAATGAAAGTTAAACTTTGCAAAAGTTCAAAACAAAAAGTTGATTCAGAGGGGCATTAGACAATGGATTATGAAAATGTGAATGGAGTAATACACAGATTAAAAAGGCAAAATGTGAATAAATTCTCTATATTAAATTATACTATACTAGGGCGATTTGTAAAGAAGTGAAGAAGTGATTCTTCAATCAGTGAAGAAGTGTTCAGTGAACAACTTCTAAGATCCAAGTTTGCCTGTATGTATTGGACACACAGAAATCAAGAGAGGAGCTCTTTAACAGATGTGTATCTAGATTCCTACTTGTAATTGAGTACACATATACATATATACACACACATACACATTATGGTACTTTAGACCATATGTGGATTAATCTAACACATTTTTACTCTATTTTTAATTTATTCATAGCTTTTAATAAAAACGTAAAATGCGTCAATCCTTAACATTTTCTGAATTAAATATGACAATCAAACCTTTAATGAACATATTCCCAAATTTTGATTAATATGCTGTAGAGTGAGCACAGGACAATTGAAAATAGATACAAAAGACATAGTGAAAGGAAAGCCATTTATCTGTAATTAGATGTTCAAATTTCTAATGTTTCTAAGCAAAGCTTTCAAAAGAAAGAGAATGCATTGTAGTCATTCTCAAAGTGTACTTGGCATAATTGTGGATGGGCATTTTATTTACTGAAATCATATATTTAGGTTATAAGAAAATCACAAAAACTTCTCAGAAACAATCTGAAGGTCTTCACTAGTTTGGCGGAGTTAAACATTGCTATAGTGAGTATAATCTTATGGGATAATTAAATAAACAAATTGAATTAAGAAAGCTACAGGAATTAGGTCTTTATTATAAAAGGTACTTTTTCATGTTTTCTGTCACTAGATACCTGATAGAACTATACAAGATTAAAACATGAAACTCCCCTTTGGGGATCAATAATATGATGACATTAATTTGTCATACTGATTTCTGGTAGGATAAATACTAGCTGCAGCAATGAGAGTACATATAGATTAGAATGATACAAGTAGCTTCAGGAAAAGCAACGACATGCATGATATATTCTGTCATGTGCCTTGAATTTGAATACCAGAATGTTTGAGTAATAAAGCAAATATATTGAAAATACAAAATTCAAGTGTAATGTTTGTTATTTGTCATCTGTTGACCCTTTGAAATACTTAAGTTTTTAAATACCAACATGAGATTTTGACACGAAATTTTTTTGCAATCATTATGGTTTTCACTAAAATCATCAGCAACGCAAACTGAATAAAATAATATCTACTATATGCTCAACACTTAATATTTACTACCATTATATTAATAGTTTTATATACATCGTCTCAATTAGTCCTGAAAAAAAGCTCGTGGCAACATTTTTCATCTCTGCTTTATATTAAGTAGCTGAAGCTTAGTAAATTAAAAGGACTTCCAGGTCAAACATCTGGCCAATAATTTACTTACTTCAAGGGACCCAGCTCTGAAGCACCATTCTATATCAACTGCCCTGTGTATCCAAATTTCAGCTTTGTGTTTGTCATTTTATCAAACAATTATGAAATCTATATGCAATCTATAATAATATATCATTTAATTACTGTGTTTGACACTGAGGAAATAAAGATTAATCAGACTTAATTACTGTCTTCAAGTAATTCTCACACATAGGAAGACACACTTTTCAGCAAGTAATTTTATTATATTGTAAAAAGTGATCATAGAGGCATAAAGTGCTATATAAGCAACAATTAAACAGGGCCAAACTTTCTCTGACACAGCAGGCTTTGAACAGCAGTCTAGGCAGAAAGAAACAACATACCTATATTCATATTAGCCTTGATAAACATGAAGAGGTGGACGCTGATAATATCCTCCAAGATCCACTTTGAACATGAAACCCATCCCTAGTTGCTGAAGATGCTGGCTGGTAGTAACTCACAGCTGCCTCTCTCTTTGGAGAATTGTACCTTGAGCCTTGGCCAACTGTTAATCCCCTAGAGGCTACATAAATTCTATTTCCAGAGACCGACCTCTTCAGCCAATGTCTGAGTGACACAGAGGGTACAAATGTCTTTCCCCTTGTTTTAAAGGGGAGGATGTCTGTGATACAACTTTTGCTCCATAACTTCTAGGTGTTTCAGGCTAATTAGTGCTCAGATGAAAACCCATACTTGATTGATTTTGTTCCCCCTGTTCTATCCTGGTTCATTCACTCTTCTCCTTCTGAGATCACCCATTTAAATCATTTAAACAAGAATTTCCATCCCAGGCTCTGCTTCTAGGAAACCAAACCAAAAAAATGGTGTCACACCAGTAGATGAAGATATGAGATAGTTGAATGAAGGAGGTAGGCAAGTAACAATGACAAACTTATGCTTTTCATAATACTTTGTGTGTGCATGTTTGTGTATGTGTCTCTGTGTGTTCATTAGCATAAGGTCTTTGAAATTAAAGATGTCTTTTTCACCTTCATATCTCTTTCTGTTACATTCCTTCAGTCTTAGATTGGCCCACATGGGTCACAATTCTCACACCTATAACCACAAACTTCACGTATAAGAGATTACTAATGCCTTTTTGAATTAATGAACAAAGATGCAGGATTCTAAATGTAACCATGGTGTTGTAAAATGTTATCTATCTACCACAGTGTTTTACTAAATATTTTACCTAAGCAGTCTTATCAAATGTCCCTGATATTTTTAAATACATTCATTCAAGAATATCTGTCATAACAACCAATGATCCTATGTGGACATGCTGCTATTCAAATGGAACATGGCAACTGTAATAGTTCAATTGTAACAAAATCCAGCTCAAGAAGATTTAAAGGGGTGGGGGGAGAAAAGTATTACAATACTGAATTAGAAAACCAAAAATTATGTCATCAGTTCTATCTTAATCCAGATGTCAAACTATGTCATCCAAAACAGTCCTTTCTCTTTTCTTTTCATGATAATTTTCTCCAGTATCCAATAGAGGCAACATTGCTGCCTTCAGTCCATCTCCTATTATACATCCACTGAGGAATCAAGCTAGCAAAACAAGAGAGCTTCTATTTCAGTATATTATCATACACTTTTCATGGATTTTTTTGCTTACAAAGTGGTAAAATGCCTATTCATGAATTAAACACTGTAGCCATGATCTAGATTTATACATATGTACTGGGACAGTATCACCTGGTGTTCCACTAATAAAATCACTATAGATGATAGGATTTGGTTCTTGATTTGGGATAATTTGGATCACTTGTCCCAGGTCTAATGCCAGGAGCAGAGATCCTCCTTATCCATATGGACTGAGGGAATGCGCAGACAGGAGATATTTCCTAAAAAGAATTAAGAATGATAGGTAGGCTCAAATTCAAAAATTCCTCCATAGAAACTGTAGTTATAGTGAACAACTTAATATTCAGTCAATGCATTAAAAGTACACCCAGAAATGATGCTATATTACAGAAAAGTATTAAAAAGTAAAGAATACTATGTTTCAAAATTTTATGAATACAAATGAAGTTTTAAAACTTTTAATAGAACATACCCTAAAGAAACTCAAATAGAGTGACATAAAATATATCTATATATAAAAGTAGTAAAGGTGTAAAATATCATCTTTGGATAAGTTAATTTTGAATAAAATGCTGAGATTATTGCATATAAACACTGACTCGATAAGTTCTTTGGTCTTAATATTTGTCATTAAAAATAAAACATATATATGGGAAAAAATGTTCAATAATACAGTTTCATGAATATGAAGTGAACGCTATTCTAACCAATATCCAGTTCAAGAAATAAAATTTTGACAACCACCCATGAAACCCCTGTCTTATGTTCAGTCCCAATAATAAATCTTTCCCTACCTTCATAATCACCAAATCTTACCTTTCTTTATAATTTTGCCATCTGGACGTGTATACCTAGACACTGGAATTTTTATTATTTTTATGGATTATTTTAATTTAAGGATGCCCCCTCCATCCTTTAATATCCTCCATACATTTTAGGTGTTAATGTGTCTATTTCTTTTGACCTGTAGATTTTACCTAGGTCTGGGTTCTGTTGTAGCCTTTCAGCATGTTCCTATGTACTTTGTAGTTCCTAAAAATTGGCATATGGACCCAGAGGTTAGATTATGCATGATTTTCATCTCTTTCTCTGGAAAAGTATTATGTTCTTTCATAAAAAGTCTCATAATGTCTGGAATTCCTGCATTTTTTGACATTTGTAATCATTGATATTCATTACTAGATGATTTATTTGTTGTAGGTTGACAACTGATAATATTTTATCCTATGGTTCCATTTATATATTAAATCATGTTACAAATAATCACTTATCCTCATGTATCCTTTGATTATCTGGTGGTAGAGTTCACAGAAAAAGACAGCGTAAATATTTTTTTTTTATCAATGCTTTCTCCATTTTTATTTGTTAAAGATTTTTTGAATCGAGGCATAAATTTACTTAAAGTGCAAGGTACATATTTTAATTATAAATTGTGATAAGTTTGATAAATTTGGAAATATGCATAGAATGGTGAGATTCACATGGTCAAAGCACAGAATATTTGCCCAACAAAATGTTTCCCTGAGCTTTTCTGGTAAATTCCACTCCCCACCAAAGAAACTACTGAACTGATTTCTATCACAGTTTAACTTTGATTATATCTAAAACTTTATAAAATATTTGCTCTTTGTGTATGACTTCTTTTGCTCAGCTTAATGATTTTAAGATTTGCTTATATTCTGTATATCAATAGTTCATTTCTGCATATTGCAGAGTAGTATGCTATGACGTGAATATGCCACAGTTTATTCATTTTCATGTAAACAGACTCCTGAGTTGTTTTTAATTTTTAGCTATTATTTATAGAGCGATAATAAATATTCTTGTATGAGGCTTTTTGTGGACAAAAACTTTGTCTTGAATAACTCCCTAGCTGTGTAATTGTTAGTGTTTAACTTATTAAGAAAGGGCCAGAAGTCTTGTTCCTCCACATACTCTCCAATATTTGGCATTGCCAATCTTTTTAATTGCGGACCACCTGTCACATGTTTCTTGGGGTCTAATTGTGTTTTAATTTGTACTTCCCTGATCATTAATAATGTCAATTCCTTTTTAGGAGCTTACTGGCCATTTGCACATCTGTTTTCTGAAACGTCTATTCAAGTATTTTACCATTCTCTTCATTAAATTTTTGTTTTGAGATAATTTTAGAGGCAGTTGTAAAGAAGGATACAGAAATCTCACATATCATTTATCCAGTTTCTCTCAATTGCAGCATCTTGCAAAACTATAGCATAATATCATAATCAGGATATCGACATGGATAGTCAAGATTCAGAACATTTCCATCACTACAAAGATCCTTCACATTGCCCATTAAGCCACATCTACTTCTGAACCCTGTCAACCACTAATCCGTTCTCCATTTCTGTACTTCTGTTATTTTAAGAATGTTATATGAATGGAATTATACAGTATGCAACCTTTTGGTTTTGGCTTTTTCAACTAGCATAATTCTCTAGAGATTCATCCAGATGGTTGCATGTATCGATAGTCCATTCTTTTATATTGCTGAATAGTATTTCATGATATGGATGCACTACAGTTCATTTAACCATTAACCCATCAAAGGACATTTGGGTTGTTTTCCAGTATTGAGCTACTATAAATTAATCCATCATAAACCTTCCTGCAAAGGCTTTGTGTGAGCATATACTTTCATCTATCCGGGATAAATGCTCCGGAGTGCAATTAGATATCACTGCATACCTATCAACATGGCTAAATTATGAATAGTGAGATAACAGCAAATGTTGTAGAGAATGAAATGAAACCGGTTCATTTATATGTTGCTGATGGAAATGCAAATAGTACTCTAGAACACTGTTTGGCAGTTTCCAAAAAAGTCTCAAAAAGTGAAAATGCCATTTAACGCAGCATAAATATTTTGTTTGTTTTATGCACTATATTTGAAGATACTGAAATGGTTATTTATTATTCTCTGAAGGCTAAACTTTTTCATGTCATTATAAATTGATGGATTCGAACACATTTCATAGATTTTAATATATTCAAAATTATTATAATTAATAAGCTCAACTTTTCACTTTGGCTTTCTGGTACCTGCTAAACACTGATATCTTTATTTCCAACTGATTTAACAAGATATTTAAGGGTCATCTTGTAAAGTTTTTTCTCTGATTATGGAATTAGTTATTTCTTTAAGAAGTACTGCTTTATTTGAGTAGGAGATGCTATTTTATTGAAACAAGTAAATCACTGGGGATACCCATCGTGACTGGATTGTCCACCATTTCTAGGCATTTCAGTGGTCACATATAGTAAAATAAATAATGCACACACACCCCTTAAAATATCTTGTGTGTTCAAATAGATAGTTTCAATTCAAACTCTTAACTACAGGGTTTTTACTAAAACACCTTTGTATTCCATCTGTGTCTCCTTTCTTCCACACTGACAGTTTTTATTCTCAAACTATAGGGATTACAGAATTAGAATGTCTCATAATTAATAATTTGTTCTATTGATATACACAGTATTTGAAAACTAACTGCATTAATTATCTTTCTCTGTATCAGGCAGGTTCTCCTGTGAAAAAGAACTGACAGAACAATAAAATAGATAGATAGATAGATGGATAGACAGATAAATGAGAGCTACATAGATAAAATATAAAATATGGTTTAAAATTTTTCACATATGCTTTATTTATTCTGCCCACCTTCATTTTTAGATACTCTTTCTACATTGACAGAACACAAATCCATTGAATTCTATTCTCTTTAATTTAGGTGGTTATCAGAAGTTCATTTTTAGTTCAGGGATAAGAAAACATTTTTTTTCCATGAAGGACCATATATTAAAGATTGTAGGCTTTGTAAGCCATATGGTCTCCCTTCCCATTATATAGCTTTGTCATTGTACAGTGAAAATATGTTAGCAGATAAAAATGTCTGTGTAACTCTAAAACTTTATTTGAAAAAAAAAATTAAAGCAAAGCAGATTTGGCCTGTGAATTGGAGATTTCTAAACCCTGGCCTACCAGATTGCTCAGGAAAAGTTCATGAGAACATTATTTATTGATTCTTTTGTACGTTGATAACAATTTGTTGGCAGCCATTATACTTGATAGTTTAGCTAAATATAAAATCCTTGGCTCACAATAATTTTTTATATTTTCCTTGATTTCTTCAAATGTTTCAATCTATCTTCTGCTATAAAGCTTTATACTGACTTTTGTATAATCTAATTCTCTTTCTTTTGTATCTAACTTACTCAATTTATCTAGATGTTTAAGTGATTTTATCTTTTCCTTAAGCTATATTAATTTTACTAGAATCTATCTTGGTGTTGGTCATTGTGGGTTGAGATTCTCAAGTCAGTGAGGTGATATTTATATCTATATATTTATATCTATACCTATATCTACATAGCAGTGCCAATACTTTTTTCCATTTTTGCTATAATAGATTTAAGGGTACAAGTTGGATTCTGTTATATGTATATATTGTATAGTGGTGGGGTCTGGGCCATTGGCGTACTCATTACATGAATAATGGACATTGTACCCCATAGGTAATTTTTCATCCCTCACCTCCTCCCACTTTCTGCCTCTCTTGTGAGTCTCCAATGTCCATTATACCACTCTGTGTACCCATAGCCATAGTTTTCCTCACACTTATAAATGAGAACATGCAGCATTTATTTTTCTTTTCTTGAGTTACTTCAAAGGATTATGGCCTCCAGTTCCATCCAAGTTGTAGCAAAAGACATTATCTCATTCTATCGTATTGCTGAGTAGTACTCAATGGTATATATAAACCACATTTTCTTTAGATATTCATCAGTTGGTGGGAATTTAGCTTGGTTCAATATCGTCACAATTGTGAACTGTGCTGTGATAAACAGAGGAGCACAGGCATATTTTTGATATAATGATTTATTTTCCTCTGGGTAGATACCCAGTAGTGGGATTACAGGATCAAATGGTAGATATACTTTTATTTCTTTGAGAAATCACCACACTGATATACAGAGAAGTTGTACTAATTTACATTCACACCAACAGTGTATAAGTCATTTTTTACTACATCCATGCCAACATCTATTTTTTTTTTTTTTTTTTTTTTAATTTTTAAAAATAGCATTAAGACAAGCGTGAGGCAGTATTTTACAGTGGTTTAATTTGCATTTCCCTGCTGATTAGGGATGTTGAGCATTTGTTCCTGTGTTTGTTGGCAACTTCTATACTGTCTTTTGAAAAATGCCTGTTCATGACACTTGCCCACTTTTTAATGGGATTTTTTTTCTTGATGAGTTGTTTGATTTCCTTGTAGATTGTGGATATAAGTTCTTTGTTGGACACGTAGTTTGTGAATAGCTCTCCCATTCTATAAGTTGTCTATTTACTCCTTTGATCATGTCTTTTATGTAAAGAAACTTTTTAGATTAATTAAATCCCATTTGTCATTTTCATTTTTATTGCATTTGCTTTTGAAGTCTTAGTCCTAAATCCTTTGCTTCAGCCAATATCCAGAAGAATTTTCCTAGGTTTCCTTACAAGAACTTTTATGGCTTCAGGTCTCACATTTAAGACTTTAATCCAACTTGAGTTAATGTTTGTATATGGTTAGATATAGGGATCCAGTTTCATTCTTCTGCATATAGGTATCCAATTTTTCCAGTACCATTTATTGAATAGTGCAACCTATCCCCAGTGTATGTTTTTCTTTGCTTTGTCAAAGATCAGTGGATTGTAGGCATATGATTTTATTTCTTGGTTTTCTATTCTGTTATATTGATTTATGTGTCAACTTTTATGCTATTTATGTATCATGTTGTTTTGGTTACTATAGCTTTGTAGTATAATTTGAAGTCAGGTAAATTGATGCCTCCAGTTTTGTTCTTTTTGCTTAGGATGACTTTGGCTATTCAGACTCTTTTTGGTTCCATATGAATTTTAGAATTTCTTTTTCTAATTCTGTGAAAAATTATTTTAGCATTTTGATAGGAATTGCATTAAATCTGTAAATTCCTTTGGACATTATATTCATTTTAATAATATTTATTCTTTTGATCCCTGAAGATGAAAGCTTTTCCGTTTGCTTTTCTCATCTACAATTTCTGTCATCAGTGATTTGTAGTTCTCTGTAGAGATATTTCACCTTCTTGGTAAAATTTATTTTATTATTTTGTAGGTATTGTAAATGGGACTAAGTTTTTGTTTTGGTTCTCAGATTAATTGCAATTGGTCATTGCTGGTATATAGAAATGCTATTGATTTTTACATTGATATTATAACCTCATACTTTGCTGACTTCTTTTATCAAATCTAACAGTCTTTTGGAGGAGTCCTTAGGGTTTTCTAGGTATAGTATCACCACCAAACAGAAATAATTTGACTTTCTCTTTTTCAATTTGGATGTCTGCATCCTACAGGTTTTGGTATATTGTGTTTTCACTTTCATTTTTATCAAAAAAGTTTTTAATTTTCATCTTTATTTCTTCTTTAATCAAGTGATCACACTTCAGGAGCATGTTATTTAATTTTCATGTGTTTGTAAAGTTTCTAAAGTTCTTCTTTGTATTGATTTCTAGCTTTATTCTATTTGTGATCTGAGAAGATACTTGATATGATATTAATTTTTAAAAATTTGTTAACATTTGTTTTGTGGTCTAAAATTTGGTTTATCTTAGTCAATGTTCCATGTGATGGTGAAAAGAATGTGTATTCTGAAGTTGTGTAGAATATTCTGTTAAAATTGGTTAATTCCATTTGGTCAAAAGTCCAATTTAAGTCCGATGGTTCTTTGTTGATTTTTCTGTCTTAATGTTCTGTCTAGCGCTGTGAGTGGAATGTGGAAATCCCCACTACTATTGTGTTGTTATCTCTCTTTCCTTAGCTTAGGTTTTATAACATTTGCTTTGAGAATTTTGTTGTTCCGATTTTGGGTGCATACACATTTAGGATCATTAAATCCTCCTGCTAAATTGATCCCTTTATCATTATATAATAACTTTTTTATTATTTAAAATTTGTTTTAGCTGATATAGCTACTTCTGCTCACTTTTGGCTTCCTTTTGTATAGATTATCTTTTTCCACCCCTTCCCTTTCAGTTTATATGTATCTTTATGGGTAAGGTGAATTTCTTATAAGCAGAATAGAGTTGGATCTTTTTTTTTTCTTTGTCCATTCTGCCAATCTATATCTTTTATCTGGAGCACTGAATTCATTTACATTCAAGTATAGTATTGATATGCAAGACTTTGTTATTGTCATATTGTTGGCTGATTTCTGGTTGTATAAATTCTTTGTTTCTTTCTTTTTCTTTTTTTTTGTGATTTACAGAATTTCTGTCATATTGCCATTTCATTCCTTTCTTTTCATCCTTTTATGTGATTGTTTTACAAGATCTATGAGTCTTTATTTTCATATGTGTTTGTGATGGTCAATATTGGTCATTTGTTGAGATGTTTAAGACTTACTTGAGCATTTCCTGCAGGTCCAATCTAGTGGTGACAAATTTTCTCAGCATTTGCTTGTCTGGGAATAACTTTTTTCCTACCTCATTTACAAAGCTTATCCTGTCAGGATATAAAATTCTTTACTGGCAGGTTTTTTTTTTTCTTTTCTTTCAGCACTTTGAAAATGCCATCCAATTCTCTTCTGGCATGTAAAGTTTCTGCTGAGAGTTTTGCTGTTAGTCTGATAGGGTTTCCTTTATAGGTGACTAGATGCTTTTCTCTTGCTAATTTTAAAATTCTCTCTTGCACTTTGACTTGAGCAACTGCCAAGGCAGTCTCTGAAACCCAGCTGTGGAAGCAGTGGGCTGAATCTGCCTGGTATGAGGCCCAAGAGCAGATTACTCTGGCAGCAGTGTTAGCATGTCCTGAGTGCCAACTCAGAAGTTGGTAGTTGGAGCGGAAGGCCAGACATGTCAGTGAGTTCTCAGGTCCCTGAGCAGCTGGCTTTATGTGGGAGGTGGCAGGAGCAGTGGTGGAGCCACCCACAAGGACCCAAGTGGTCTCTGTTGGTCTTACTGGTAGCTGAAATGGATTGGGCAGGCTAGTCCCCAGTCCCACAGCTGCCTGGAATAGGAAGGTGGGTATTGTAAACTATCAAAATGTCACCATCTGTGGGATTATAATTAAAGAGGGCAGAGCCTCTTTCAGGCAAGCAGATTGGACAAGAAACCATAGGGAAAGATCCCTGCTAGTGTCTTAGTTTCATAGGAGCCCATACCAAGATGGTAAGAATTGACCTAGGAGTAGGGAGGAGAATTTGGGCTACCCTGTGACTCCTCAGCTGAGAAGGGCTGCAACTAAGCCAGCCCTAACTCAGCCCAAGAGCAGGGCAGCGTGCATCTTTGAACTCCCAAATGGGCACCTTGGGCCTGTGACCAGAGAAGGTGAGGCCCCTTCCAGGCAAACAGTGTGGGCTAGATGTTAGGACGAATGTTGTCTACTTGCATCTCAATCTCACAACAGCTCATAGGTGGGCAGTGGGAATTGTAATAGGTGTTTGTAGGGGAGGTTGGGCTCCTCAATCATTCCTCAGCAAGGTGGGACTGCAGCTCCATCAACCTGAATTCAGCCTGAAGATGAGGTATTGCCTGGCTTCCAGCTCCCAAAATGACACCCTCAGCTTATGATAACAGAGGCAGGGTCCTTGTCAGGCAGGCCGCACTAGCAGGACACTGGAAAATGCTGTCCACTCATGTCTCAGTTTTGACAGCAACTCACAGCAGGGTGGTGGGGACTGTTCCTGAGATACGTGGAAGCACCTGGCCTCCTCTATTCCTCCTCAGAGCCACACAGTGGCTGCCAGCATGCCTGTGGCTCCCCAGTATCTAGGCTCTGAGAATGACACCTGGCTCAAGCTGATCTAGGCTGAGATACCTGTGAGATTCCACATGAGTCCCCTTTTTGGAGCAACATCTCTTTGCAATCTACAAGCAACTCTGTATGTTAGACCTGAGACATCTGTGGGGTGCGGGTGGGGTGGTTCTCTTGTAGCCAAGATCCTAAGAGCTTGTCTGAGAGAATGGAGCCCTGGGGGCTTCTCTCTTGCTGTTTCCCCTCATCCAGGAGCTTCTCCTTGCTGTTAAACAGTTCCTGGGGAGCAAGTTGCCCTGAACATTCTCCTTATCAACATTTGGTTCTGGCAATCACTCACCTGGTGAATCCTAGTATTCTCTCCTAGATGATCTGTTCAAAATGTTAGAATCTGCTTACTATTCTGATTCCTCTCCATGGAAGAGGCAAATACTACTTTTGTCTCCCCAAATTTTTTTTTAAACAAAACACACTTTTCTTGAATTACAACTTTCAATATGCCTTTGTTTCCCTTCATTTGGTTTTCATCTTTAGGAGCTCCTAGGATCCATGTACTGGACTACCTTTGAATATATTAAATATTAGAGATTTGTTACTTTGCTTGAATCTTTTTATCTGTGTTTATTTCTATTTTTTAATATACTTTTTATTTTGAATCAGTTATTGGGTAGCACAAAGGTAACAACAGTAGTGCAATGTTTCCATATGTCTCTCCCTATGCTTTTCCTAATGTTAGTAATTTTTATAACCATACTACACTTGTCAAAATTATAAAATTAAAGCAGGTATATTAACTATATTATTTATGTATTCAGATATTATCAGATCTTATCCTAATATTATTTTTCTTTTCTAGGATCCAACCCAATATATTTTATTACATTTAGCTCCATAAATTTTTAAATATGCTTTTAAAATTAGAATAATTTTAAATTTGAAGAATGGTTTTAAATATAGTATTAAGAATTATCATATATCTTTTATTATTCAGAGTTTCATTTATTATTAAGAGTTTATATTAGTATGGTATACTTCTCAAAATTAATGGACCAATATCAATGTATTATTATTTAAAGCCCATACATTTTCATAACTTATTTTTTAAGTTTTATTATATTTATAATTTTACATATTTATGGTATACAGTGCGATATTTTGATACATGTATACATTGTTTAATTATCAAATCAGGTTATTTCTCATATGCATCAACTGAAATATTTGTCATTTCTTTATGGTGAGAATATTCAAAATTCTCTCTTGTTATTTTGAAATAAAAAATGCAATACATTTAACTGTACTCACTATATTTTGCAATAGAACAACAGAACTTATTCGTCCAATCTAACTGTAATTTTGTGCTTGGTAACCGATCCCCTTTTCTTTTCTACTTTCCCCAGGCTCTTGTAATCACTAGTCTACATTACACTTCTATGATATCACTTGGTTTTTTTTAGATACCCAGTGAGTGAAATCATGATGTATTTGTTTTTCTGTGCCTGTCTTCTTTCATTGAACACAATGTCTTTCACATTCATTCATGTTGCCACATGTAACAGGATTTTATTCTTGTTAATGCCTGAATAGTATTCCATTATACACACACACCCACACACACAACACACACAGATATATAAATTTAATTTTTATAATGTCTTTTTGCTATGCTGGGATCCCATTCATGTTACCAAATTACATTTTTTTTATCATGTTTCTGTAGATTCCTCTTAGCTGTGACAGTTTCTAGGACTTTCTTTGTTTTGGATGATTTTGACAATATGATAAGTACTGGATAGGTATTTTGTAGATTGTCACTCAGTCTGATGTTTTTCTGATGATTAAACTGGGGTAGTTGATTTGGGGAAGAATATCACAGAAGTAAAATGTATTTGTCATCAAATCATTCCAAGGCGACACACTGCATGACTAATAGGACTTATCACTGTTGATTTTGATCACTTAACTTAGTTCATTCGGTTTTTCCTTTGTAAAGTTATTCTATCCCCTCCCCCACTTTCCATATGGTACTCTTTGCAAGAAGTTACT
>CAUYRT010080659.1:0-20905 GCA_963574885.1 Lepilemur ruficaudatus
AGAGCGCCAACACGCAGTGGCCTCTTCTCTGGACAAAGGACCCCGGGCAGCGCGGGAAGGGCAGTTTTATAGGGTCAGTTCAGGCAGCAAACAAAGAGCTGTCCACCCATTGGACATGCACCTATTTAGTACAGCGATTGGTTTTATTGCTATCTCTCTCTGCACTCCTTCTCACATTACCCTGCTGCAAGCAAGCCGTTATCACAAAAGCATAACTGAGCGGTTAGCAGGCAAGCAAGCTTCACTAGAATGCAGAAGTCTGTTTTGCAATTGAGCCCTGTGTGCAGTTTTGGTCCCTTACACCAGAAAGGATCCCCCTCCTGCTCAGGAAAGGATCCCTACTCTGTGGAGTAGGATCTGTTGCCTGGGTCCCTCAATAAACTTTCTGTCGCTAGCTGGCTCGCTCTCAAATTCTTTCCAGCACAAAGCCAAGAACCCACTTGGCAAGTTCAGGGGGCCTCCCTCCCTTCGTTGAGACATCCCCGCATCAATGGAGCCCTGGAGTCATGAGTAAGTCCCGCTCAGGTCTGAGCTGCTCTCTTTCGTATTTGAGCAGTCTGACCTCTCTCTAGCTTACAGGGTAATAAGGGTTAGTTTGTGCTGTGAGAAAGCGCTTGATTGTGGGGTTCCAAGGGTTAGTTTGTGTTGTCACAGGGCACATGATCTTTGCTTTGCGGTGACTGAAAGTCACTGGCAAGAAAACCCTCGGTCTTTAAGATAACTGTTGGCAGTTGCAATAAGAGGTTATTAATGCAGGGGCCTCTTTATTTCTTCTTTTCTTGTGTGCTGAGATCTCAGAGCCAAAGACATCTTGGCTCCGAGAGACCCCGAATCCAACATAAACATGGGATCTCTTAATTTCTAAAGATCTCAATGCCTTGCCTTCCAGGTAATCCTTTCTTTGTGCATAAGAATTATGGCCCCAGAAGCTGCAAATATTTATAAAAGTGATAAAATATTAGTAAAGATAATTCAGAATTACAATGGCCATTATACAGAAAATTCCAGATGAACAAGATCATTCTTCTAAGAAGTACAATGCCAAATCTCTGAAATATGGCAGAGAAAATAGGATTGTTATTCTAATTGGCACACAGAAGCCTCAAAGAAACAACAGGATTATAAAATTGCTCTTTAAAAAATTCATTGTGAAGAGCCAATAAAGCTAAAAATGCAAGATATCACTCATACGAAAGACGGTAAAACTGATAGGACTTCTACTCCTCTCCTCTATCCTACTTTGCCACAATATTCAGAGTCTATCTACTCTCTGTATGAACTGTCTTTCTTTGAAAAACCAGTTAAACAGTTTTCTTATAAGATACCACCATTCAAAAATTCAGGAAACAATCCCCGAGTGACTTACATTGCCTGGACAAAACCAGAGCTCAGGGTCATAGTTTAAAAATCTCTTAAATCTAGGAAAGACGTCAAAAGTTTTTTGAAGAAGTCAGAGTCTTCCTTGAACTTGTGACCTCAGGATATCTCACTTCTACCAACTAGTACACACTTTAGTAGGAACTGGGAAAATCAAAAAATAGATGAAAGAGACAGAATTGACAGGCCCGACCTGGTCCACTTATAGGGACCTTTAGAAAGCCATTCTCAAACTGTTTGGGCTCCATGGCAACCAATAACTTAGCATGACCTTGGGCCTGCCCCAGGGCCCTTCTTCAATAAGCAACTCCTAAAACAGCAGTTTGCAAAAAATTGTTGCTATTGGTACAAACCAGCAGGACAATGGAAATGGGATTGTCCCCAAAGATTACATGGGTAACCCCTAAAAACAGGCTGTCCACTCTCTGATAATCTCCATGTCAACCAGCAGGACTGATAGTCCTCCAAGGGAAGTTCTGCTAAGCTTCTGCCAGTTGTTATCCAATCTGAGTAGACAACAGAACCACTATTTCTACTTTATTTTTATTTTTTTCAAAAACAAAGTGGTAGTACACTATTTCTGCTTTAAACCACAGGCCTACAGTACAATCTCTCCCTCAAAATGAAAGGAAAATTTCAGTTGTGGGGGATATCAAATTCTATCCATGAGTCCAGGAAATGTCTTTTTTGCCCTATTTATTAAAGGGCTCCACCCCAAAGTCAGTAATCCAAGAAATAAGTTGGAAAAACCACCTATCAACTAAACGGCCTCCAAAATACAACTTTGTGGCATTTAGCTGGTTATTTTGAAACTCTTTGTAAAATAAATTTACATCTATAGAGGAAACATCCATTTGTAAGCACATCTTCCTAAGAGTCATGCCTTTGGAAGTAGAAATCTAGAGTTTCCTAGCTAACAACCATTTGGGGCAATGGAAAAGATAATCAGTAGACTGATAGTCTAGCAGGAGAGAAACTTTTTGAAAACTGGCAAATGATAAATCTTATAAAAGCTATTCAATTTGCTTCTGCCTGTGTGATACTTCTCTACCAAAATATATGAAAGAGCTCTAATTAATTGGCTTAAAGAAAAAGCACTTAAATCAATTTTTGTAGAGACGGGGTCTCACTCTGTTGCTCAGGCTGGTATCGAATTCCTGGCCTCCTGCCTTGGCTTCCCAAAATGCTAGGATCACAGGCATGAGTCACCACTCCTGGTCCAGATAAATTGTTTTAAGAAGGGATGAGAAGATGTTGAAGATTAAGCCCACAGTGGCAGACCATCCACATTAATTTCTGAGGAAAAAATTAATCTTGTTTGTGCCCTAACTGAAGAGAACCAACAACAATTAATAGCAGAAACAATAGCCAACACCACAAATATCTCAGTTCGCTCACCTCACCCTTTTCTGACTGAAACATTAAAGTTGAGCAAACTTTCCACTGATTGGTTTTCACAAGATAAACTTCTCCTGATGTCTGCCACCATGGCATCTCAGGGCCATGACCCCCCTCTGTGACCAGATCAGCTGCAGACAACAGAACTTTCAATGGAAATTTTAAACAAGCGGGATGGAGAGCCTGAAGCTGGGGAGAGGCCGGGAGACTGTGAGAAGGAAAGGCACAGGAAGTGCCCCAGGCATTTTCCCAGAACTGGGACTGATAGGAGGATGCCATGGGATTTAGCAACCTCACTGCAGTGGACGCTGCAGGCATTAGAATGTCCCGGGCTGGAGATCTGAATGCTGGGACTAGAGCAGGGGCAGGACCCTCACAGCCAGAAATGAGTACAGAGAGTAGAGCGTGTTCCACCCACAAGTGCTGGAGCTGTGCTTTCTCCCTCCATAGGATCAGTACAGGAGATTTGCCAGAGTCATGGTTTTGCCCAGGTGGTGAAATTTACAGACAATTGGCTTTGCAATACAAAGCCAATCTGTGCGTGACTTTACTGAGTGTCCTAAGCTCTCTGTCTTGGTCACAACAGGGGAATGAGCCCCACAGGTTCTGAGGAATGAGAGGTAGGTAGGTCCCACCTTCACTTGCCTGGATTAGGAGCTTGGGTTGTGCCACCCTTCCCTGCGCAAGAAACATACTGTGCAGCAGGGTCTCTCCATTTCTCACCTGGGCATATCTCCAGGTGTTCAGTGACTGTCCCCTGGACCTCTGTCAGAGCTAGTGCTTAAACCTGCTGCTGGGGAGCCCGAGTACAGGCTTGCCTGGTCCAGCTCTGCCCAGCTTCATCCTTCCCCCCACGGCTGAGCATGGAAAGTAAACCAGCATGTATTCCACAGTCAAGCCCATTGCCTGGGACACCTAAAAGCATCTCTTGGTTAAAAAAAAAAATCAAGCACAAACCCTACTGCTATCACTGCAGCCGGTTTTTACCTGTAAGCACCACCTACTGGTCTGGAGGTTGATCTGCACAACCCAATAAAAAACTGCTGACACAAGTGCACAGAAACCTGATTTCTTAAAAAAACCTCTTTGCGAACCATAAATAATTTTTTTAATGCAGAGTAAAATTATACTTTCACAGTAATATTGCTGGTGTACACTGAACTAGCAATTGCCTAAAATTCTCTAGTCTTTTTCACAGGAATTGGTACTGAAATAGATCTTTCTGGTCCTGATTTCTCTTGAGAATCAAAGTTCAAAACTAAACATTTATTCACTGTAAATATCAATTCGCTAAGTTTCCACCCATTCTTTCCACCTATGATAGAATAAAAACAAATTGTGAATAATATTTTTGCAGTCTTTGTCAATCTTTATTTCTAACCTTGCTATTCAACATATTAGTGTCCTTTCTCAGCTTTGTTTCATGGATGCTTTTGATATGTATAAAGCCTTCTATGTGTTAATCTAAATCTACTTATAAAGGCTTAATGGGTAGGGAAAAAGCAATAAGATATTTTATTTGTAACTTCTCTTTGGTTTGATTCATCAATACTCTTGGAATATTATTGTTCACCCAGACCTGAATGTACCTAACTGCATTATCACCTAATCAAATTGCTTAGCCTTGTCCACAAAAATCACATACAGACATTATGTCCTTAATGTTTTGCAATTAAAAAATACCGACATGCTGGGACATTTCTCTGTATGTAGTTCCTTGCCAAAGAAAAATGAAAAATCTATCATTGAAAGCAATCACTTGAGGCAAGGTATAACAACCATTTTAAAAGGTATAAAAGTTTGCAAATTTATACTGTCCTGTCTCTGGATGTATTGCGATTGACCTATATTTACTAATATGTCATGAGTGAAAATTTAGCATAAACAAAGAGCCGGAAGATTTTTTAAAAAGATAACATTCAATAATAAAGTTCCTAATGTTTCTCAGAATTAAGGTGAGGCAGTGGAAAATAAAGTTTCCAGAATTGTTTTTATACCTGATCTTGCCCTTGGCAATGTTTCTCTTCTTAAGAAATACTGATGCTGGTGTTTCCAGGTATTCAATTTATATTATGTATATTAGCTTTCATTTTTTTCTCTCATATTATACATTTTATTAACAGTACCATTTATTAATCTAACTGATGAGTGCTTCTCAAAAGCACCAACAGAACACAAAATTTCACTAATGAAAGCTCTAGACTGCTACATCAACAGGCATTTAACCATGTCTATAAATAATCAATATTTTGGATTAGTTGGAAAAATTTATATTAATTTTTCAGATACAGTTTTCAGATATTTGAAATCAAGTTGCCAATTATTTGAGTGGATAATTTTTTAAAAATTTTATACTGTATAATTCGATATGTTTCAATATATTTTAGGTACGTGGTTTCAACCAAAATAGTGAAAAAATAGTAGCTAATTTTTATTATTATACCTGCAATGATAAGAATCAGAGAATTTAACTGATATAC
The DNA here is from genome assembly GCA_963574885.1 of Lepilemur ruficaudatus. Taxonomy (NCBI): domain Eukaryota; kingdom Metazoa; phylum Chordata; class Mammalia; order Primates; family Lepilemuridae; genus Lepilemur; species Lepilemur ruficaudatus. Next base: position 5,256 of record CAUYRT010080659.1, read on the forward strand.
AGTAGTACATGAAAATTGGTACTGATTATTGTCATTTTTAAGGGTTCTCAAAAAATTTGCATATTTCAACAAACTATCTCCTTATGTGTCTTACAGAAAAGCTGTCAATAGTAACAGAGACAAGGATAATACTAAGGTAAAGGGGTAGATGACTTTTTTCTAAACCATTACCAAAATTAGCGTGTCAGTGTCTTGAAGATGTGGGGATACTGTTTATCTGAAAGGGTCACAATTAGAAAGGAGCTGATATATTCTAGATGAAGAAAAGTGCTCCAATTCAAAATCTGAGTGAAATTTTTTACGATTTCCACTTTTATACAAGGAAATGGCTGATGTTGAAGAAACAGATTAGCAGTGACAAGTCAGTTTTTATGGTGGCAATCCTAGAAGACTCAGCAATTCTGCTATAGCCATGAGCTCTTTTCAAATTGCAAGACCCAGAAGCAGCCAGGGCACCTATGGAATTTGAGACAACTGACATCAGACAGAAAGGCTAAAATATGACAAAGAAAAACACGTAAAGGGAAGTGGTGCTCACGTGTTGGGGTATAAACCCCCGTGCTGGTTCCTCTGCTTTGCCGTAGGCTGGGAAGAGCATTGGACTCGAGAGCCAGAACAACTGTGCTCCTGGGGTGCTTACCCTAGTTCTTGCATTTTTCAACCTGGGCACAATCTGGATTTTGTCTTAAATAACATCTTGGATCTCTTCCATTTCTGTAACTCTACTTTTCTAAAGAAATAGACTGATAGGGTGCAGTAAGTGGTAGACTTCTGATGACTTCAGAGCACCAGTTACGGAACAAAAGAGGTGACTATGTGCATGAGTTCTATTAACTTTAGCAAAATATAAGGATTTTGTAGAAACTTGACTTTAGATCAGGAGCACTTCTCATTTTAAAGCAGGAGGGGAACATCTCACTTTGCATTTAAAGAATTAATTTCAGGACCTTATCTATAGAAACTTTTCAAATTCACCATTAAAAAAGAGTATGTCTTAGTCTTTGGCTTAGTTATAAATGTTATGCTCACCAAAAGTGCTTTGGATCAGATTGTTAGCAGTTTGAATGCCTCAAGAAGATTTTAGTCTTATTTTTCATCATGTTTTCTACTGCAGCTTAAGGTCAATGACACAAAAATACATTTTCAACTTGAGAGCTTCTACTCACAACGTTCTTTTTTTTCCTGGAAAGTCTTTCCTCTCTTTCTTCACTTCCTAAATCCTATTTATCTTCCAAGGTTCAACTAAGTTGTGCTCCGCTCCCTCATCACAATTATTTCTTCTCTATTCTCACAGAATTTATATAATCTTCTATCATAGCAGATTAGAGTCTGTTATGTATCATAATTTGTTGTGAAGGAATTTTTATCCCTTGCACTGCATTTTAAGGGCAGGGATTCTGTCTAACTCATATTTCCAACAGAGCCTACAACTATGCATGAGGGCACTAAAAAATCTGCATACTCTTAGCAGCCAATCTTACCTTCCTAGTCCTTTCGAATTAAAAAGTTACTTTCCTCTTTGTACATAAATGGGAAATATGATTATAGTATACAGTATAAAATATAACATAAAAAACATACTATTATCATCTGTATCAGAATAAATAGCATATATGACACATTTCATCTCCAGTGCTAATAGTCCCCAAATCAGCAAGTTACAGGCAAAATCAGCAATCTTTGATATAAACAAACCTTGAGATGGAACAACTGGGATGCTTCCAAATGGGCTAAAGAAACATTGGCAAGGCCTGTCAGGGTAATAAATACCAAGAAACACATGGTCTTAACCAAGAGCTTAGCCTGTAATGTTACTGGGTTGGGGGGGAAGCAAAACTTGGATCTTTCATGGCTATGGTATCAATCCATTTGCTAGTTTCAATGGGGTCGCATAATGGTGGCTATCAAAACAGTAAGAAGACAGCTCAGGGTCTCAAAATTATCTCAAAAAAAGTTTGAAGGACACTATTCTCATACTATGCCCAGCCTCATGGTATCTGACAGCTGTCCAGCTATAAACTCACAAGATCCCAGTGCATCTTAGTTAAAACATGGTAAAAATGTACAGAGAAAGGAAACCAAATTACTCTTATTTTGCTCTATGCTATGTATAGGTACATGTAATTTTATTCTAAACATTAGTCCACTGAGTATCATAGAAAAGTCCACCGAAGTGATTCTCCCAGGAGTCTGCGAGAGTCACACCATTACTGGAGTTGGAGTATCTTAGTGCTGATATGGCTGCAGCGACCAAAGACTTAGATTACAACACTCAATGCCCTTTGAATATCTGGAAAGCTGTCTCAAGGGCAGGTTCAAACAAACCCACACTGTGAAGATTAAAATAAACATCTAACTCTTCAATGCCTAGACATGGAAAACACCTACAAGCATCAGGAACATCCAGGAAAATATCACCTCACCAAATGAACTAAATAAGGTACCAGTGACCAACCCCAGAGTGATGGAGATAACCTTTATAACAGGGAATTCAAAATAGCTGTTCTAAAGAAGCTCAATGAACTTCAAGACAACAGAGAGAAGGAATTCAGAAGCTTCTCACAGAAATTTAATAAAGAGACTGAAATAATAAAAAAATGAAGCAGAAATTCTGGAGCTGAAAAATTCAACTGACAAACTGAGAAATGCATCAGAATTTCTCAATGAGTAGAATTCATTAAACAAAAGAAAGAATTAGTGAGCTTAAAGACAGGCTATTTGAAAATACACAGTCAGAAGAGAAAGAAAAAAGAAGAAGAAAGAATGAAGCATGCCTACAAGATCTAGAAAATAGCTTCAAAAGGGCAAATATAGGAGTTACTGGCCTAAAAGAGGAGGCAGAGAGAGAGATGGGGGTAGAAAGTTTATTCAAAGAAATAATAACAGAGAACTTTCCAAACCTAGAAAAAGATATTAACATTCAGGTACAAGAAGGTCATAGAACACCAGGCAGATTTAACCCAAATAAGACTACCAAGGCATTTAATAAGCTCGCAAAGAATACAGATAAAGAAAAGGTCCCATGAAAAGAAAAAAAAATAATAATGTATAAAGGAGCTCCAATACATCTGGCTGAAGACTTCTCAGTGTAAACCTTACAGGCTAGAAGAGTTGCATGACATATTCAAAGTGCTGAAAGAAGAAAACCTTAATCCTAGATTATTATATCCTGCAAAAATATTTTTCAAACATGAAGGAGAAATAAAGAGTTTCCTAGACAAACAAAAAGTGAGTGATTTCATCAAAACCAGACCTGTCCTACAATAAATGCGAATAGGACTTATTCACTAAGACAGGAAAGGATATTAACGAACAGTAAGAAATCAACTGAAGGTATAAAACTCACCGGTAACAGTAAAGACAAATACAGAATACTCTTTTACTGTAATTGCTGTGTATAAACCACTTATATCTTAAGTAGGAAGACTAAAAGATAAACCTATCAAGAATAATTACAACTTTTTGAGAGAGATATAGTATAAAAAGATATAGATGGAAATAATAAAAAATTATAAATTGGGGCAGAGATGGAGTTAAAATGCAGAATTTCTTTTAGATTTCTCTGTTTACTTGCTTGTTTGTAAGCAAAACTGTCCCATGCTTAAAATAATTGGTTATAAAATGATTTTTGCAAGCCTCCTGGTAATCTCAAATCAAAACACCTACAACAGATACACAAAAAATAAAAGAAATTATTTAATAAAACACACTGCCAGAGAAAACCAACTGTAACAAAGGAAGACAGGAAAGAAGGAGGAAAAGACCACAAAACAACCAGAAATCAAATAACAACATGGCAGTAGAAGTCCCTACCTATCAATAACAACACTGAATATGAATGGGCCTAATCTCTGCAATCGAAAGACAGTGTGGGTAAACGGATAAAAAAACCAAGATCCAACTATGTGCCATCTATTGTTTTTTTCTTCCCTTATAAACAGAGCTAGAAATATCCTTTGTTTTGTCTTTTAGTGGTTCGTGGTGAGAGAATTACCCTTGAATGGCAGCTTTCCACTAATCATCTTTATAACATTTATGAATTAACTGTAGTCACTGGAGTTAAAGTGTCTTCTTTTTCTTAAAGTTCTAGATAGAACTTCAAGTACAAAATAAATCACTTCTCTTTAGAACTCAATCAGTAATTAAGGAAGTACAGAACTTGTAGTGCTCAGTAAACACTATCTGTTTTAACTGTACTCTATTTCAATGAGAAAAGTGCCTTACAGTGACTTCTAAAAGTTAAGAAATATATACTAATTAGTAGGTTACAACAATGTGAATGTACGTAATGCCACTAAACTTTACACTTAAAAATGGTTAAAATGGTGTATTCTATGTTATGTATATTTTACAATAAAAATTTTAAAACCATACTAATTAGTAGAGCCTCTAATAAATGCATACCGCTTACTGGTATTTTGATTGGCTACTAGAGCAGGTTACCAGACATTCCAGATCAAGCCCAATTTATAAGTCAGTAAATGAGATATGGATCTGTGTTTAATGCTTATTAAATAAATGTTCTATTTGCAAATCCATTTCACCTCTTTTAGAATCTAGAGTTTCAAAATTATTGAATAATTTTCTACTCACACCTTCATTTTTCACATGTAGATCACCCCAACCAAAGGTTTATGGACAGATAGGAGTAAACAGAACAAATATAGATTTTTTACTGTCATAGAGCTCCTACTGAATAAGATAAAAAATAAGTGGAGCCTGTGTGAGATTGAAGTCCCTGGATTGCAAGATCATGTTTCATATATCAACAAAAGAGTATTAAGGAATAACAGGGAAAATAACATACAAAGCTTTACAAAAGTTCCTGTGGCCAGTGATATAACACCTAACAAAGCAGACTAGTTTATTTCTAGTCTACTTTATTTGTAGAAAATGAATAAATGAAACTGAGGTTACATTTTTCTGTCACTGACATAATCTACTCATAATTTTCCATCTAACAGCAATAATTTTAACTTAATCTCTATTAAACAATTACTCATTATATTATGTTCCTTCCCTTTCTGTTAATCAGATTTCAGATTACAGATATTTTTAATGGAAACAAAACTTATTTCCAGGATTTTAATAATGTTATTTGAATTACTGCAAATTATGATTTCGTAAAAAGGCCGATCTGCCTCCTTCAAATTTGCTATGAAAAAAAGGCTAAAATGCCCAAGAACAAGATGAAACTTCTCCAACATAATCAGGTTGATTTTTCAGATTGAAATATGCTTCTACATCCCAGTAATGTAAATGGAAAAGGGGACATGATGATATTAACAGCAAAACTCCACTAACTTACTGAAAGCAATTTGGCCCAAATACAGTGGCAAGATTGTGAACATTCATGCGATTCTGCACGTGATGCTTGGCTACTTTTGTCAAGAACTGGCAAAGGTACTTGAGGAGGCAGTAGTGGGTGTCTGGCAGCTCTTTTATTAAGTCCCTTAAGCTGTTCTCCTGAGCGTCATTTTTGCCATCTGGAAAAAAAAAAGAATAAAAAATGTTCTCAGGCATAATGCACAGTAACAACAACAAAGCATGTAGGCGTAACAAATTCTAACATATTATTCAGTAAAAAAAATCGCTTAGAGACTGAGATAGGCCTTGAATAATTGACTTTCTTTTTATATTAAAGAATTACTAACTTATTCAAAAAATTCGGAAACCCACAAGCTCTATTCAGTGTGAAAAACTGTGTTTCAATTTCTTGTTTTCTTCCCCAAAATTAAGATAATGGTTAGGCTTTCAATCCATAGTGGAATCTTCCATTTGATTTTTGACTTCAAGTATGTCAAAAACAAGACACTCTTGGTTGAATAAAATTTGATACAAGAGACCTTCCTGGGTCACCATGAGGGACACGATTAGGATACTGTGCCCAGAGAAAACTGAAGGAAACTTTTAAAGTTTTTATACAGTTTTTAATCTTGACAAAGATCTTCTCCTTGACTATGCTCTAATGAAGCTCCTCTGAGCTATTTTTCAAATAGCCCCTGTCTTGGGCATGTTCTCAAGAGATTATTTTTAGTAAGAATATTGCTCAGTCAGTTTAGCCAAAATTCCCCACCCTTGATATCTGATCACCCTCGATATCTGACCAAATTCCTCATTTCTGACCATCCCCAGATGATGTCTGATCCCCTTGGTCTGCCTTCAGCCAGAGTCCTGGGAAGTCAGATTAACCAAATGTCTCCAGATGTTTCTTCTTAGTAATTTTCCATACACTGAGTATTGTCCACCCTAACCCTGCTACTTGGCTATAAAATTCCCCCTTTTCCTTGTGTTCCAAGTTGAGCCCAAACTCTCTCCCCCACTGCAAAACCCCAATGCAGTACTCCCTACGCCTATCACAGTAGTCCTGAATAAAGATGTCCCATTCTTTAACAAATATCAGAAGGAATAACTTTTTAAAAACAATATCTAACATATCATATAGTTCAGAATTTGATATGTGACTCTCATACAAAAGCCTGATAATCTTGCATACGGCTCAAAATGTCTAACAATGTGCCAAAATTCATAGGCATACATATGAACAGTTTCTCTTAATTCTCAAAGATTTGCTTTGCCAATACTTAAATGTATTAATAGTAAAGTTGCTAACTTAGGTAACTTTGTGCATTGCTTTCTATCAGAGAAAAATACAAATCTTTTATAACAAATACAGTAATTTACGGAAATAATGACAATCTCTCCTTTAACAGATATCTAAGACAACGAAAATTTAATACAGGTATAATTAATACACATGTTGGATTTCTTTGTTAAGTCAGCTTTAGCCAAATGAGTAAGAAACAGAAAGAAAAGTGAGGCAAATGGGATGCAAAGGAAGAGGATTAGTCAATGCTACAGAACACTTAGTTAACATGATGCCATGAGCAGGAAGTAAAAACAGAAAACATACAGAAAGTTATATACAGTGAGATGGAGTGGCTGCAGAGCTCAGGGTCAGAATAAAGGCCCGGGAGTCATTCCCCGGGTGAGGAACCTGTGTGACCTAAGTGGTGTTGCTTATGATGAAACTGTTTTCCACTGCACTCAAACCTTAACTGGCAGGGATATGTACAAAATGGAAATAATTATGTTGGAGTGATTAAAAATTAACTGAAGTTACCCATTTCTTATGCCATTATAATAATAAGCAAATACACCAAGAGAAAATGTAATCTTAGTTTGCCTTTTTCCCTTTTTCTGGTGACTAGTTCAAAGTGAGTCTGGATGTTTTCAAGGGTATGTGCTCTCTATTTAAAATTGTGGTCTAATTCCCACATTTAAAGATAGAAGCAAAAACAGCATTCCAACAGTCTTGATGATGGGCCTCTGGCCTTCTGGCTCAAACTGTCAGGCAGGCAACGTGTGAGGACACTGTATCAAATAAAACAAACATTCAAAATAATTATGAATTTATGACAATACCATCTTTAAAAAAAGCAGCACTTCTATCATTTACTTCAAATTTTTGGAAGATGATAAATCATTTTCCAGGAAATAAAACTGACAAAAAATGGGAAGGGAGACATACATTCAAAGAGTTTCACGCTTAACAAAATAAAATGAAATCTCTTATCGCATGAATGAAAGAATAAATATATTCTCAAAAGGCAAAAGTAATTGAGAAAGAAATATCTTATATCTACCTCCCACGAATGATCAAGAAATCATTTTAATAGAATGATATATATTTTAAAGACATACAGTATGACAAACTAGCATAGGAGTAAAGTGAAATCTATATCTCAAATATATTTTAAAGAAATGTAGAATAATTTAGTCCATTTAGTCCACAGAACTATCAGACTTAAGAGTGTTATTATATAGGAATAAGATTACAGACAACATTCAAAGAAAAGGCTCATCTGGTGGTCACACGGTAAGGATACTCAGCAATGAAATTCCACAGAAGGGCCTTAGTAATAGAAGTGAAATGTACCTCTGGCAAAAAAAATAGTTTTTAACTGTTTTAAACTTGTACTTCTAGAATTGTAATAAAAATGAGAATAATTCATGAGTCTTAAATGTTTCAAGAAAATTTTATGGATGGGAATAATGGTTCATAATTGAAATAGTCACCATTTTCTTTAACATCAATCTTTTCTTAGGATAAGAACCTTTCTCCACTAGTGAAAAGTATCACTTCGAATTATTCAAGTTTTCTTGAGAGCTTTCATTTCTTGACTAAATCTGACCCACACCTCAAGCTAAAATGCAAACATTTAACTAGTATAGTGTACACAGTGTACAGAGAAATCAGCACTTGGAATACTGTACCATACTTTTGTTCCAGGTTAAGTAGCAAACACTGAACCATGAGACAAATATTTGCTCTCCTTAAAAAAAAATTATGATCATAATCAGCAACGCTGCACCTGTATCATAGGATATATCACAGATGGCACCTGACTCTAATCTTGACATTTATCCTGGTGTTTGTCACGTGCCTGGACTTTTCAATGGCCACGAAGTTATACTGTACTTCTAACCTTAGCCTCAAGGAAAGAGAGAAAAAAAAACAGAACTGGCAAAATGCTAACTTCTATCGTGATATATCTCAGAGCCATGAGAAGGTCAGCCGTTAAAACAACCAAAATGTTTAGCCTCGGGGTGCCAGATTTATCGAAGTAGCTTTATCCCCCCTCTCATTAAGCCTCACTAAAATATTTATGAAAACTTGCTAAAGTATTAGAGTTTACAGCAAACTCACAAACCTGAGAATGCGAGCAGTCTCTAGAAGTTGAGAAGCCAGCAAAGCAACAGGGATCTCAGTCTTAAAACCGCACAGAGCTGAATTCTGCCAGCAACCTGAATGAGTCTGGCAGTAGATTCTCCCCCAGAGCAGTCAGACAAGAGCCCAGGCTGTCACCTTGATTTTGGCCTTGTGAGTCCTGGAGTAAAAGAACCAGCTAAGCTCACATACTTCTCACCCACAGAACAGTGAGATAATAAATTTGTATTGTTTTAAGCCACTAAATTCTGTTAAGGTAATCTGTTAAGGCAGCAATGGGAATTGAATACATCCCCAGTTAGAGAGGACCAGACTGGAAGAGAGAGGTTGATTTACTTGTGCACATTCACCTTGCTACCAAATAGCTGAGACACAATTCAAATCCAAGCAGTCTGACCGTCAGAGTGCATGGTTTGATCAGCATACTCTCACAGAGGTAGCTATTATCATCATAGCACCTAACACAGTATCTAACACATGCAAACATTTAAGAAACGTTCCCTCAATCAATCAATAAATAAGCAAAATTGTTGAGTCTGTGTGTGGGTGGGGTGACAATCTTAATTCATTTGTGATAAACCATAGCTTCTTAGGTTCTAGGGATTTGAGGGAAAACATTTTAGTAAGAACGTATAATAATGTCTGCGCACAAAATGTTGTATAAATTGTGAGAATAAACAAAACATTGTATTTCTTTCTAATATGCATTCACAGAAGAATGGGAAAAACCATAAATGCCTGCTCACTGGATCAGACTGGGTTTTACCTCCGCCTTTCATTTCCCATGGGTGGAACCACCTCTTTAGAGAAACAAGAAGCTTATGTAGACAATATAATTTCATCTTATGATTAATGGAATTGATGTTTTCTATGCAACAGAAAGGTTTATATATTTACAGATCTCTCACAACCCATAACTATGACAAAGTTCTCAAAGGCCTCAGACAAATTTCTCAAAGGGCAGGATAATAAACTAATAAAAATTAATAAGTTACAGTCTCTTCTTAGATATTTTTAATAAAACTACCTATCTTATCATTCTGATCAGAGTCTGCAAAATGCAGAGGTACATTTACTGCCAAATTAGCCAATATTTACACGGACACTGCTGCCCCCAGAAGGAACCTGCATGTTCAAGCAAGAGCAAAGGCCTGCAAAAAGAATGAAGAATTAGGTGGCATTTTACATTTCAGTTCTGTATTCCAAAATAAACTCCTGATAATGCCTAAAGAGTAGTTCAGCTAATTTATTTTATGGGTATTTATTTACTGGGTGCTGAATGCTTGTCAGCAGGAGCAGGTGGCACAAATAAAATTATAAGGAAAATATAAAATATTCTAACTGAATTTCAAAATTGGAAGCTCCTATCTAGGCTAGATGTCAGTATTTAAGCATTTAACAGCTGAAGAACCTGTTTGTATGAGAATGTAAGTACACAGGAGACTGGGACAAGCAATCATAGCATATAGGAAAGGGAACCTCCCACAATACAATACGATAATCTTGAACAATGTGGGCAATATCCCAGCCAATAAAGCTTGGCTTTCTCCATAAATCTAGTGCTATATTAAATGGGCAAAGTACAGTAAGTGCGCAGTTTCAGTTGAAATCATATTAACACCAGTTGTTTTTCCCTAGGCAATACCGATTAAATACTCAGCTGTAAAAGGTCTGCAAGTAGCCTTGGTGTCATCTGAGATAAACCATCAAGCCCAGAGTTATTTAAGCCTATTTCATACGTGCTCCCCTTTTCCCTCAAGGGCCTCAAATTGTTTATGGACTCATCGTAAAAGGTTGATTTTTCCATTGGCTCAGTAAAACAGGTGTTCAAAACACAGCTTAATAGAGTTAGGGCAGAGCTGTAGGTGGCTAACAAGCTAATCATCTGGCATCCCTACAAATTGATATTCGTTAAAATAATTTTCAATATTTTATGTGGGTTGATATTCTATTAATACAAGGTGTATATTTTTAAATAACTCATTGTTGGCTATTATGGCTTCTCCTCTTCTAGCATAAAAGCTTTAGTAAAAAAGAATTTACTAAGGACTTAACCCAGGTCACAATGATTCATTCCAAAATTCTCAAATAGACATTATCGTCTTGGCCTTGAAGCTGCTAGTTCTTTGCTCTATTTTTCTTTTTCAAGCTTATAATCTTCCTATTATAAAATTACACTGCCTTTACTACTAGGATGGCTAAAATAAAAAAAGACAGACATAAACAGGTGTTGGCAAGGATATGAAGAAATTAAAATTTTCATTCACTGCTGATGAAATTAAAATTTTCAGTCATTGCATGATGGGAATGTAAAATAGTACAGCTATGCTGGAAAAATAGTTCTTCAAAACATTAAAACATAAAGTTACCATATGATCCAGCAATGCTATTACTAGGTAGATACCCAAGAAAAATGAAAGTATTAACGCTGGCAAAAAAAAAAAAAAAAAAAAACTAGTACAGAAATGTTCTTAATAGCAAAAAAGTGGAAATAATCCAAATGTCCACCAGCAGTTAAATGGATAAATGTGGTATAGTCATACAAAAGAATATTAACTAGCCACAAAAAGGAATGAAGTACTTATATAAATGCTACAACAAGGATGAACCTTGAAACATTACGCTAGGTCAAAGAAGCCAGTCATAGAAGACCACATATTTGTAATTCCATTTATATGACATGTTCATAATAAGCAAATCAATACAGATAGAAAGTAGACTAGTGTTTGCCTAGGACTGGGGGTGGTGGGAAGAGGGAGGAATGGGAAGTAACTGGTAATAGGCCCCGGGTTGCTTTCTGGGGTCATAGAAACGTTCTAAATTTAAACTTTGGTGATGTTTGCTCTCTGTGAATATACTAAAAACCACTGAATGGTACACTTTAACAGGGTCAATTTTATGGTAGGTAATTTATGTACCAAAAAGCTGTTACAAAGAAACTCTGTTGACTTTAAAATCAAGAACATCGGTAGAGATCTTTCAGTTAAAGATGACATTATTTCAGTTGAAGATGAGTATATACTTTTCCTCCTAATACCCCACTAACATGACAATAAAAATTTTTTTAAAAGGAAAAAGACATCAAGGATAAAGAGGACAGCCTAAAAGACGACAGCTATATGAAGAATTCTAGCAAATTTATATATGCACGTGCACACATGCACTCGTGGCCTTCAAGACGAGTTGTTCTGATATGGAGTAATGTGCTTCGTCATGGCTTCTCTCTCCAGGCTTGCACGACCTCACCCACTACTTATTATTATCTCTCAGAGTTAAAGGCCATTATAAGGAAAATAAAGATGTACACTTGTAATCAGCAAAGAAAAGATCGTCTAGTTATCAGGACCTACACTCTTAGAGGTCACGGGGCCTATAAATACAAATAAGGTTTTTCCTGTCACATGGATCTGGATGAAGGCAGGCTAACTGAAATGTTGCCAACATGTATGAAGTCACGTGTGGAAACCTGGGTTTCCTGGCACCACATTTCCAATTTATTCCAGTGGAGGCTTTGCGTATCTTATTGGCATCTTGGGAAGATAGGTAGATGTCAACCCTTTAATTTTGCTCTGGGTTTATTAGGTCTTTACAAAAAAGAATAGTTTATGTATACATTTGGCATTGCCTATAAAAAACCTAAAAGGCACACACTGAAAATGGAAAGGACTAAACCTTGGAGTTCAATATGATTCTGTTTGTCATAGGAACAGATTTGTGAAGGTTGAATAATTTCAACAGAAAAGAAGCTTCTCAGTAAGGAATTAACCGAGGGCAGGAAATAAGTCACATGCTTCTTATGGAGCTCATGCTATTCAAGGAATGACACTTAATAACCAGCATTTAGCCAGCATTTATTCACATAGTACTTTAAAATTTGCAAGGCAAAACCATAGCTAACCTCAAACACCACACATGGCATTATAATACTGTGGATAAAAGAGGCTCACCTCCAAGTTACCTAGTGAATTCCTCATGTAATGAGGAAAGAAACTCAAGGCTCAGGCGTGAGCTAGTTTATTAAATTCAATTTCTTTATAATTAGCCATGGTACTGATTAAAATGCCCCTATTATTAGGGTGGTTTGCTTAACAAAAATATTAATAGTTGCTGTCTTAATTATCAAATGCTCATAAGCTAAAACTCACAGGCATTTAACTCTCAGATATAGTTTGCACAGCTGTTATTATAAAATTTCTGTCCTGTTTAAAGTCAAATATGGGGTAGGGAGTAAAAAAAAGGTGAATTTCCATTTAAAGAGACAGATTGATCATTTGCGTTTATCTAGTCTTCTTCGCAAGACTTCATAGAAATAACAGTAAAATAACGCTTAGAAAGTATAAGTCCCAAAGGGCAAAAAAAGAACAGAGAAGACAGACTGAGATGAGATTTCAAAGACATTTGCAAGTGGATGCAAGTGACTAAAAACAATGTTTCAAAGCCTGTCAGACTTAGGGAGTCCTCCAGCACATCCGCACCCAGGCAAGCAAGCTCTCGGGTGGCAGTGCTGGGCTTAGTCTCTGGGTAATAACTGAAGGATTCTGGGAAACCTGAGATAGCTAAGGGCTAGAGTGAGGAACACAGTTGAAAATGTAAGACTAGTGGAAGTCTGCTAAGAAGTAATAAGCCCATGAGCAAGCACACTTCCCACCTCCCTCTCACTTCTGATCTTAAAAAACTCAGACAATGAAGAGAAAAATATGTTCACATCTGACATTTGGGGATCCCCAAAAGAAACAGCCAGATTTCCCCTGCTATCCTATCTAATCCCTCTACAATGAAGCACACCAAGAGACAAACCCCTAGTCTCCTTTACAAAATGTTTTTCTTAACTCAAAACAGCTACAAATCACTATATGGTTGAATAAAGAGAGACAAAAAGAAAACCCACAGATCACAGAGAGAAAAGAAAAACTTATGCAACAAGCACAAGCCAATGGCTGCACGTGATGGCTCATGCCTGTAATTCTAGCACTCTGGGAGGCTGAGGAGGGAGGATTGCTCGAGCTCAGGAGTTCAAGACCAGCCTGAGCAAGAGCGAGACCCCATCTCCACAAAAAATAAAAAAATTAAACCAAGTGTGGTAGCACACGCCTGTAGTCCCAGCTACTCAGGAGGCTGTGACAGGAGGATCACTTGAGCCCAGGATTTTGAGGTTGCTGTGAGCTACGATGATGCCACTGCACTCTAGCCCAGGTGATAGAGCAAGACCCTGGCTCAAAACAAAAACAAAATACAGAAGAATAGGGTGTTTCGTAAAAGGAACAGAAAACAAGAATATTTTGGATATTAAAAATAAAGTCACAATTTAAAAAAACAAATTTGCTGGGAAATAAACTTGAGAAAATTTCACAGTAAACAATGAAAAGTATTAGGATATTTTTAAAGGAATTATATGTAATATAGGGAGGGTAATACAAGAAAATTTCCAAGACCAAAAGAAAATACTTTCCAAGTTGAAGGGACTTACTGAATACTTAACACTATGGACAAAAATAAAAAGACTCCAGGAAACAGCAGGTCCAGGAAAAAGATTCACGAAGAAAAACTCAGGATGATATTTACAACCAATTGTGGTGGGAGCAGGAAAAAAGGACTCCAAGAAGAGTTTCCCAGAAAAAAAGAACTGATAAATTATTTGATAATTCTGGAAAAAGTGGTTAACAGTAGAGCTACTGGAACAGTTTGAGAAAACAAAAAACGAAAACCTGAAGATAGGGTTATAGAAAATAATGTCAGTAACCAAAATGTTTGTACCCCCATAATATTGTGAAATGGAGGGAAAAAAAAAACTTTCTTCCTGATTTATTAGCACGCATTCGCAACAGTCTGACAAACTGGCCATCCGCCACCATACGGTTCTGGGGTCTCATCAGAGATATGGCAGTACCTGCATGTCAAGTCCCAGACTCAGTTCTCCCTTTGGCATAATGAGTTTTGGGGGTCCTGAGACTTTTATTTTTTCTTCCCATAACCTTCCTTTAAAATCCTATTACCAGTTTCTCTTTTGAATGATGAGAAAGCAAGCTTTGGCAATTGATAGTGGTGATGGATGCAGAACACTGCAAATGTTCTTAATTGCCACTGAATTTTACTTAAAAATGATTAAAATGGTAAACATTATGTTATGTATATTTACCACAATTTTTAAAATTCCATTTCCAACTCTTTATCATAGACAGGTCTGAGGACCATGACCTAGATTTTTGTTAATTTTCTAGATATTCTCCCTACACCCAGCATCTTCCCATGCAACCACCTTGCACAGCACTGCCTAAAATACTGCTTCTATCATATGAACTATTTCTTTAAAAAATATATTACTTATAAATATACATTCCTTAGACAGATATTCAAGGCCCTATACCATCTGGTCTCAATTTACTTTTTCGATCATATCTGTTGCAAATCTCTCTTAGCTACAGATAGCTTTGTCAGACAATTCTTAGTGTTTCTGCTCATGCTCTTTCCTCACCTAAAAGGTTTTCCTCTCCCACCCTGGTTAATCTTATGTATTTCAATCTTACTTGTTCTGTAAAATGTATTCTGACCACCATAATCCAGATTGATTTCCTTCTTCCCTTGTTTTGAAGGAGCTCAGGAAATTCCACCAGAGAATATGACTCTTTGGCATAAAGAGTATTTTGAATTAAAGCCCCTTACACATCAACAGGCCCTTCGAATCAGCTTTCCCTCTATCCACATAATCAGATAGACCCATCAAAAGAACAGTCAGCTTCCTTTTTCTTCCCTGTTCTCTCACCATATTGCAGGAAAGAAAATCAAGAATGCAACCAGACCTGGCCCAAATCATTTTAAACATAATACCTGTCTCTCAGGCTAACTTACAAGTCACTATGTTTCCCCCAGCCATTCATCCTCCCTAGCAACCATTTATTGCTCCTAAACAGAATTACCTATA
>CAUYRT010080660.1:0-43760 GCA_963574885.1 Lepilemur ruficaudatus
AGTCCCAGCTACTTGGGAGGCCGAGGCAGAAGGATTGCTTGAGCCCAGGAGTTTGAGGTTGCTGTGAGCTAAGCTGACGCCACGGCACTCACTCTAGCCCGGGCAACAGAGTGAGACTCTGTCTCAAAAAAAAAAAAAAAAGGAATGGCGATTCCCCCTGGGGTCCGGGAGCTGTTACCACCCCGGGCCTGACCTTACTGGGGAGGAAGCAGTCACGGAAGCTAACTGAAAATCGCTGTAGTTGCAGGCTTTGGTAGAGAGATGCAGACCAACAGGGCAGAAGCCAGGAAGTATATATCAACCCCTCCACATCCTCCTCCTGCTCCAGCCCTCAGATCTCCTGGCAGTGCCAAATTCAACTGGGAGCAAGAGGGAAAGGCCAAGTGAACACGGTGGGTACAGATTGGCCTCCCGGGGCGCAGGGCAGGTGCAAGGTGGAGCGTGGGGCTGGTGGGGTGAACAGAGACTGCCCAGCACGCACTCCCAGAATCTACTGTTATAACTTCAGGGCATCTGTGAGCTCCTCAGAGATGTAATGACCCCAGCAGGCTAAGATTCTAGGTCAACACCACAAAGGGAACAAGGCCCCTCCATGATGTGGCTTTTCTCTTATAGGGTCCTCTCCCTGCTACTTCAAGTCTCATTGCAAATGCCACTTCCTCAGGGAAGCCTTCCCTGACTCCACCTAGGCTAAATTAGCCACCCCATTACCATCTACTGTCTATACTATACTATTCTATACTGCCTAGCAATTACTATTTTTTCTTCTTTTTTGTTCCTTTTTTTTTTTTAAGAGACAGGATCTTGCTCTGTCGCCCAGGCTGGAGTGTACGCGCACAATCATATCTCACTAAGACCTCAAACTCCTGGGCTTAAGCGATCCGCACATCTAAGTTTCCCAAGTAGCTGGGACTACAGGTGTGCACCACCACGGCCAGTTAATTTTTAACTTTTTTGTAGAGAAGGGGTCTCGCTTTGTTGCTCAGACTAGTCTCGAGCTCCTGGGCTCAAACAATCCTCCCATCTCAGCCTCCCAAAGTCCTGGGATTCTAGGCATCAGCCAGCATGCCCAGCCTAGCATTGACTTCTTGGTGCCTATAAATAGCTGAAATAATCTTAGTGCTAAATTTGTGTATTCTCTTGCTCCTATGCTAGGATATCAGCTCCATGAGGACGTGGACGGTCAGTGTCTGTTCACACTTTCAGATACTCAGTAAACATTTGCTGAATAATAATTGGGGAGGAGAGTTTCTGTTTTTGTTTGTTTAATCAAGGGACATGAATCACCCATTTGTGAGTTACCAGAGGTCGGCAAGAATGGTGGAATAGGTAGCTCTGAGGGCCCGTTCCTTCACAGAAACATCGAAAAACAAATCAACAAACAAAAAACTGTCAGAATCAACTTTACCCAAACTCTGGTGGTGTTCAATAAAAATTACAGGAGGCCATTGTTTTAGACTAAATTTCTATGTTAGGCTTCACAGACCAGACTAAAAATCAAAATGGAGTCACTCATGCTAAAGTTCCACATCACCAAACTGACACTGAGCTATTTTCCAACCTTCCTGGTTAGCGCTGCCGATTCTAGAATCGCAGAGAAAGCAAACTGAGATCTCTAACTAAATCTGTTGTCATTTTCGACTTTGATGTTGGATAACAAAGGTTTATGCCAATCAAGCAAACCCTGAATCAAGAAAAAAGCAACTTGAACATGGCAGGAGAGCTTTGTGGTATTCTCACTTGTCCTTGCCCCATGTCCTTCTGCACTGCAAAAGTTTTGAGGACAGCAGCCTGTGTTCTCAGGATGGAGTCTCGGTTCCTGAGGGAACAGAGCAGTCCCCGTTCTCCTACCCGAATATTAACCAGCCCCGACATTGCTTAGCTTCTAAGATCTGACAAGATCAAGAGCTTTCTGGGTGATATCGCCATTGAGGCATCCTCCATTCTCAAAGTACAGTCATGTGCTACATAATGACATTACGGTCATATATCCGATGACATTGTTTTCATAAGTTTATAACACTGTATTTTCACCATACATGCCTAGGTTTAGATACATTTAGATACACAAATACTTACCATTGAGTTATAACTGCCTACAAAATTCAGTACAGTAACATGCTGTACAACTTTGTACCCTAGAAGCAACAGGCCAGCCCATAAAGTCTAGATGTGTAGTAAGCTATGCCATCTAGGTTTGTGTAAGCACAATTTATGATGTTTGCACAAGGAAATTGCCTGGGGATACATTTCTCAGAAAGTATCCCCATTGTTAAGCTAAGTGAGGCTGCACTGTGTTTGTTCTAACATGTCTAGAAGGTACAGAAGGGTTGACTCAGGTCTTTGTCTTTGCTTAACTCGGAATACATTCCTTGAAAACACTGTCGAGGCAAAGGAAGAACCCACACCCACCTGGGGCAAAAGATTACAATGGAGGAAAACAATAGACATGCCACAAATTGAGTGGAAGAGTGGTGGTGAAAGTTTCTTTGGGTAATAAAGGAATTCATATACACAGAAGAATTTAGAAAGCAATGTGAAATGCCCAGGGTAGGACGCATGCTGAGAAAAGACCTGAGAAGTCCCTAAGCTTTCACCTCTTGCCAATCGCTAGGCTGAGCACAAGCAGGAAGCGAAGGCTAAGGCAGGGCTGTAAACACGCTGGCTAAGCACTGGAGGACTCCAGCATAGATCTGCAAAGACTGGGAGAGGTTTTTAGTTTCTTTTTTCTTTTTTTCCCCTTTCCATAAGATATAAAGAATTCTTAGAACCCAAGAACAAAAAGATGAGCAAACCATTTTTTTTTGGCAAAAGACTTAAACTGATATTTCTCCAAATATGATATACAAATGGCCAAGAAGCACATGGAGAGATGACCAATATCATCATAACCAGGGTAATGCAAATCAAAAGCACAATGAGAACATCCACTAGGAAGTCTATAATAAAAATAAAAGAGAAAATCTTAAGTGTTAGTATGTGAAGATATTGGAATCCTCATATATGGTTGGTGGGAATGGAAAATAGTATTGCCACTGGGGAAAACATGTTGGTAGTTCCTCAAAAAGTTAAAGAATTATCATATGACCCAGCAATTCCACTCCTCAACAGATACCCAAAGGAACTGAAAGCAGATACTCACACAAATACACATACACACATGTTCATCAAAGCACTATTCACAACGTCCAAAAGATGTAAACAACCCAGATGTCCATCAACAACGAATTAAAAGGCCAGGCACGGTGGCTTCAATAATATTGTGGTTTTAAGGTATTGTGGGCCAGGTGTGGTGGCTCGTGCCTATCATTCTAGCACTCTGGGAGGCCGAGGCGGAGGATCGTGTGAGGTCAGGGGTTCGAGACCGACCTGAGCAAGAGCGAGACCCAGTCTCTACTAAAAATAGAAAGAAATTAGCCAGACAACTAAAAATATATAGAAAAAAATTAGCCAGGCATGGTGGTACATGCCTGTAGTCCCAGCTACTCGGGAGGCTGAGGCAGGAGGATCGCTTGAGCCCAGGAGTTTGCGGTTGCTGCGAGCTAGGCTGATGCCACAGCACTCTAGCCCGGGCAACAGAGGGAGACTCTGTCTCAAAAAGAAAAAAAATGGATAAAGAAACCATGGTATATGTATACAATGGAATATTACTCAGCCATAAGAAGGAATTAAATACTAAAATGTGATAGATGGAGGAACCTCAGAAACATGGTTAAGTGAAAGAATTTAAATGTAAACAGTCACGCATCGTATGATTCCACTCCTGTGAAATATCCATACTGGGTAGACCTGTAGAGGCAGAAACAGATTGCTTGTTGCCAGAAGGCGAGGTGAGGGGGGAAATGGGGAATATCTGCTTAATGGGTACAGGGATTCTTGTCGGGCTGATGACAATGTTTTGGAACTAGACAGAAGCAGCGATTGCACAACATTGTGAATGTACTGAATGTCACTGAATTTTAAAATGGCTAATTTTATGCGATGTGAAAGTCTATCACATTTTAAAAAATCCATTAAAAAAAGGGAATCACCCATTCTCCATTACTACTTCAAAATATCCAAGCAATGAGTCTCTTGGTAGAAAAACTCAGCGTGAAGAATACCAAGCTGACATTACAAAGGGGGTGCTACTTCCCTAAGTTCTCCAGATGCAAGAAAAGGGCTGACAACCACCAGCTCTATGTGAAGAGTAATTATCACGACCTGCCAACCTATCCCGGGTCCATCTTTGAAGACTAAAGACATTTTAAAAAACACTTGGATGGGATCACCAAGTAGAGTCCATTTGGCCAATGACTTTTGCTTATCTGTCTGCTTTCCAGAGGAAGGTGGCCGCCAGATCCTTTAAACCCGACTGAGGGAATAGGTGAAGTGGCTGCCCAATGGTGGGCAATGAATCAGGATCCAAATAACATTATTATTTACTGGGGGCGGCGATGAGCCAAGCCCTGTGGTGTGACACAAGCATTATCTCACTTAGTCCTCACAACAGCCCCACGGGGCAGGCCAATTATCATCCTCATCTTGTGGAGGAGGAAACTGAGGCTCAGCCGGGGATAAAAGGTGGGCTGTGGCTCTCAGGCCCACAGTCAAGTCATCTCTTCTCACCTGGGCTGTCGTTTTTCCTGACCCGAGGCCACCTTAATGACGCTGTTTACCTGCAGGCCCTCGGGTTTGAGAGCTTGGGGATGCAGGGTGGGACGAGGCCCCTCTACTGACGCTACGCGAAGAAAGCCGAGCGCTCAGTATAGGCCAGGCTTCGTCCCAATTCCCACAGCCGCCCTACAGGGTGGTCGTTCCATCACCCTCAACTTACAAACGAGGAAACTGACAAAAGTGATGATGCTAAGGCCCAAAGGAAATGAGGTGCCGAATGTCGAATCTGGGACCACGCTCACAGCTCACGCACAGCACGCTCCCCATACTAAGTGCACCCGCCCCAGCTGAGGGTTTTTATAGGCGAGCCCTACGGGTCGTGCTCAGGGCCACGCCCAGCCCCTATTTTGGGCTCGCCCCACCCAGCCTGGACTGGCCATCGGGCGTCGCGCGCGGAGTACTCTGGGAAAACCGCAGGGAGGTACCCTGTAAGGACCCGGCCGCCTCCACCGTAGTTGTCTTAGCTTTTGCCTGCGAAAGATGAGCCATCATGTAACTTATTTTTGTAACGTTTTGCCACAAGTGGTTAAGACTAGAACTGGTGGTCTTTCAGAAAAAGTCTCTCGGCGGTTGAGAGCTTTTAGGCGCACTAGGCATTCATTGGGGCAGCTTGTCTCTCAGGGGGTCCTTCACCCCTGGCTCCGCTATGGACGGAAGAGGCTGCCAATGAGATCCGCCGAGTACCAGAAAGGGCAAGGCCAGCCCTTAAAGGAGCCGCGACCCGTGAGCAGACCAGAGGGTGACCCGGATGATGGCGGCCGGCGCGGCCCTAGCCCTGGCCTTGTGGCTACTACTGCCTCCAGTGGAGGTGGCAGGGGCCGGACCCCCGCCGATCCAGGACGGCGAGTTCACATTCCTGTTGCCTGCGGGGAGGAAGCAGTGTTTCTACCAGTCCGCGCCGGCCAACGCAAGCCTTGAGACCGAGTACCAGGTAGACAGTCCCGGGCTGCAGAGCCAGCGGAGTCAGGGAGGGGGTGTGGCCAGGCGGCCGAGGCGAGGCGTGTCTTAGTGGGAAGGGGAGGAGCCTGTGCGTGGGAGCCCGGGGGCGGAGCGAAGGAGAGCTATAGTGAAGGGGCGGGGACAGCGCGCGAGATATGAATGGGTTGGCGTAATGAAGGAGGCGGGGCTAGAATGAGACCGCCGGAGCGAGCCGGGCCAATGGGAAGTAGAGGGAGCCTCTCAGATGACAGGACTTTCGCTGGTGGGCATGGCTAGTGTGCTGATAGGGAGGCTGCCGGGGCGTGGCCAACAAGGGCAGGGCCCTATCGCCTTTGAGGCGGGGCTAAGAGAGGGGGCGTGGTCAAAAGTCCATCAAAGGCTTTTATGGGGCGTGGCCAGATGAAAGTACTGACTCGAATTTGCTGTATTAATGAAGGCAGAGGCAAGCCCAGAGTGGCCAGAGGGACTGGTCGGGTCGCGACCAGGTTGTAGGTGTGTCTGTGCTCAAGTCTGTCCTTGGTGGTTGGCATGGGTGTGTGTGGTTGGTCTAGTCCTGGTTCTGTTGGGCAGGCGCCCTTGGCCTACTGCTAACAGTCCACCGGCTCTTACCTGCTCCCCAGGTGATTGGAGGTGCTGGGCTGGACGTGGATTTCACGCTGGAGAGCCCTCAGGGTGTGCTGTTGGTCAGCGATTCCCGCAAGGCTGATGGGGTGCACACGTGAGTTAAGTCCTGCTGCCTGCCTGGGTTCGGTTACAGCCCTGGCCCTCCCCTGCAGCCTCAGGTTACTGCCCTGCCTGCCCCGCAGAGTCCGGCTGGCTGGCCACTCAGGGTCATGACTGTGTGTCTGTATGTCTGTCTGCCCAGGGTGGAGCCCACAGAGGCCGGAGACTACAAGCTGTGTTTTGACAACTCCTTCAGCACAATCTCTGAGAAGCTGGTGTTCTTCGAACTCATCTTTGACAGCTTGCAAGATGACGAGGAGGTCGAGGGCTGGGCAGAGGCCGTGGAGCCCGAGGAAATGCTGGATGTCAAAATGGAGGACATTAAGGTGCGCCCAGGCTGAGATGGGGCCACTCCTCCCAGATCTCCGGCACTGGACAGCAGGGTGCCCCTGCCCTCTCCAGCTGGAGTCCCCCCTTTTGCCTGACCCAGCCTCCCCTACATCGTGGTGCCCCCAACTTAATTATAACAATAGCTGCTCCATTATGTAGCTCATTTCTAAGTGTAAACCCTATTCTAAGGGCTGAAATAACTCATATCTCATACTGTAAATCTCCATAACCACCCCATGAGGTACCTCCTGTGCTCTAATTATCCCTATTTTACAGTTGGGGAAACTGAGGCACAGGGTAGCTAAGCAACACAAGGCCACACAGCTAGCAACTGGTGGAGCAGTATCTAAATCCAGGCAGTCTGGCTTCAGCAACTATGCTCTTAACCATGAGTAAACATGTTCTGTACATTTATTTAGGCATTCAATTTTCACATCAATTTTGAGGTTTATAGAAAAGGAAGCTGAGGCCCAGAGAGGTTAATTGACTTGCTCCTGGTCACACAGCCAGAGAGTGGAAGAGCAAGGATTCAGACACAGGCAGTCTGGCAGGTCTGTGTTCTCAGCTGTCCCCCCCAGTCCAACATGGTCTCACCCCTTTCCCCCCTGCTGTTACTGGTCTCCTCTTTGCAAAGGGCAGAAGTCTGACCCTGCTCCTTCTTCTGCCCCGCAGGAGTCCATCGAGACCATGAGGACCCGGCTGGAGCGCAGCATCCAGATGTTGACCCTGCTGCGGGCCTTTGAGGCACGAGACCGCAACCTGCAGGAGGGCAACCTGGAACGGGTCAACTTCTGGTCGGCTGTCAATGTGGCCGTCCTGCTGCTGGTGGCCGTACTGCAGGTCTGCACAGTCAAGCGCTTCTTCCAGGACAAGCGCCCCGTGCCCACGTAGCCCTGCCCTGGAAGGAAGAAGGGGAAAAAGGAGGGACAGCGGGGCCTGTGCATGTGGACTTGGGGGTCCCTCCCCAACTTAGTTTCCTGCGAGGGGAGGCCTGAGATGAAGCCTGGTGCATTTGGGCAGGCAGGGGACACCGCTGGCTTGCAGGCCGTGGTCCTCTGGGAGGGGCAGCTCAGCAGCTGCACCTACTTTCCTGGAAGTCGTGCTGCGGGGCACTGCAGTGTTGCAACGCGACCATTGGATTTTCTGGTCTGCGCCCGCCACTGTAAATGTGCCTTACTCCAAGTCTTCCAGCCTGCATCAGCGCTGCCCGGTGTGGGATGGGCCCGGGAGGCAAACCCTGCTCTTCCCTGCCTGGGCCCCCCAAGCCAGGTCGTGCTGGGAGGGGGCCTGCTGCTTCTTCCAGGAGCCGGGAAGGAAACATGGCTGCGGAGCTGTCGCTTTATTCGACAGGAAGGGGCCCTGGCCCCGTGGCCCAGTGGGGGCCAGCTGGCTGTGAGGTCTGGTAACAGAACTCCAGGAGGGGGAGACCTGCAAGACCCTCCGCCCCTCCCCTTCTCCCTGCAGGGGCCCCAGACAGGGCTGAGGGGTGGCCTGGCCAAAGCCTGAGCTGGAGCCTCAGAGAACAAAGGGCTGTCTGGCCTGGGTACCGGAGTCAATAAATTATGGACAGAAAATCACAGAGCCTGGTGATTGGGGGCTTGGGGACACCAGCTGGGACAGACCTGCCCCCACCACAGGGGCAGCCAGGCGGGCCGGGGTGGGGTCTCCCACGAAGCTCAGAAGAAAGGTCGTGCGGGAGCCGATGGAGGTGGTCGCCTGGGCACAAGAGAAAAATCAGAGAGCAAAGTTTAACTGTGTCTCCAGCTGGGCCACAAGGCCTGGGCCCCCCAAAGAGGGCAAGAGAAGGGGGACCCCTGCATGTCAGGCAGCAGCCAGGTTTGTGTGAGTGTAGTGGGGAATGTCTACCACACAGTTTCCTGCAGCAGAAGTGACACCTGCCGCTGTCGCCAGAGTAGAGCCCCCAGCAGTAAGGAGTGGGAGGCCGGCCGGGGCAGGCGGGCGCCCGTGCTCGGCGTGAACACCAACACAAAAGGCCCACACAGCAGCCACCAGAAGCGTCTTCCCTTTATTTTAGTTTATTAATAGGATACAGAGTGCAGGCACTTACAGTGGTCAAACCGAGCGAGGAGAGCGAGTTCTGCTCAGAGAGAGGCCGCCCGGGGCCACCCCGTAGGGGAGGCCTGGGTGGGGTTGAGAGGTCCCCAAAGCCCCCCGACCCCACACAGCCCTGAGCCCAAGCCACCCTGGGGGCCCCAGGAGGAGGAGAGGGCCGAGAGCAGAGACAGCGAGGCTGGCCCGGACTGGGAGTTCTGGGCGTGGCAAAGGCACCTCCGGCAGCCGGGCGGGCCGGGCTCAGGCTGTGTGGTTAATATGGCCAAGAAAGGACTATGTACAACTCGGGCCTGGCGGGCGGGCAGTGCCGCACCCACCGGGCCTGGCTTGCCGCCCGGGAGCTCCCACTGGTGAGAGGTGGACATAGCCCTGCGCCCCGCCAAGGCCTGGGGGATACGGGCAGCCGTGGCACCCCAGTTTCCAGAAGGCCTGCTCCACGTGGACTTTCCGGGCCGGAGAAGGCCCTGGCAGAGTCTCCCCACCCTAGCCCAGACCCCTCAAGTCAAGGAGGTGCCCAGGCTGCAGGTGCCCCCTCCACGACCCTGAGACCCCATCCCCCAAAGTGCAACACCCCTGCGCCCCCCACCAGGGGCTCCAGGGCCCCTTCTCTCATGTGGTGTCCAGCTGGGGACGGGCCGGGTGAGGGGAGAGGCGGGGCTGCCCACAGGGAGCCTGGCCCCGGCCTAGGGGTGGCAGAAGGGCCCTGACCACCGAAGCTCCTGCACCGAGGGTGCGCAAGGCCCCCAGAACGCGCCCCCCTGCGCGGCCTAGTCGAGCAGGGATGGCTCGGCTGGGCGGATAATGGTGGGCCGGCTGGGTGCAGCAGGGGGTCTTCTGCTGCAAAGAGAATAGACAGACGGGAGGGGAGACGGCAGTGAGGCCACAGAAGGACAGGACACAGGACAGGACGCAGGGGCAGGACAAGGACCCGGTCCCCCGCCCCCACCCCAGGTGCTCCCAGTGCTGGATGCTTTGCAGAGCGCCAGGCTGCTGCAGAGGAGTTTGCCAAATGTCACTCGCCTGCCGTGTGACCCTGGGCCAGTCCCCTGCCCTCCCTGAACCTCAGCTTCCCCACAGAACAGAGTAGAGCCTGCCTGCAGGGTAGGTTGAGGAAGGCAGGGGCAGGAAGGAGAAGAGGGCAGGCGGTGCTCAGCGTGAGGGGTCCCCAGTTGCATGGTGACCCACCCATGTGGGCAGGAGACAAGCCCTGGAATCACCTGGACTCCACCACTCTCTGGCTTTGGGCAAGCAACTTGGCCTTTCTGGGCCTCGGTTTGCCCACTAGCAAAATGAGGGTGAGGATGGAGCCCAGACCCCCGTACTGAGCACATGAGAGCCCATTAGGAGGATGTCCAGCTGGAGGAGAGACCCCAGGCGTGGGCAGTGAGGGTCGGCCTTACCTGGGCACCCCAGGGGGGATCCCGGGGGGGATCCGCGCTGGCCGGGACGGGATCTGAGGCGGGGCCGAGAAGGGGTCGTTGTTGGCAAACACGCTCTGGGGTCCAGGCCGGGATGGGATGGGGGGCGCCGAGAAGGAGGCTGCAGCCCCCACCGGCACGGGAATCAGAGGGGGCCCTGGCGTGGGGCCCCGCACTGCTGGGGGCCGGCCTGGGGGGTGCACGCTGGATACGGGTCGGCGCTGTGGAGTAGGGCTGTGGGGGAAGAGAGGGCATGAGCCAGGAAGGACAGGGTGCCCCGGGTGCAGTGAGATCCTCGCACCCCCAACCTCAGCCCCGGCCCTGGCCATCAGCCACCAAGGACTCCTGCTGTCCTATGCCCACACCCCCACAAGCCCCACCACCTCTGATCTTCTGTCACAGCTAAAGACCCTTCTAGAACCCAGCCCTGTCCTCCAAATCAAGCCCCAATGCCTTCAGGGGGCCACGGGGCCCACGTGCCTCCCAGCCCGGGACCTGCTGCTCCCCAGGCCTGGATGCTATGCCCTCTCCCTAGGGAACTCCATGGCTCCCTGCGGTCTCAGAGGGCAGCACCCTGTGAGCAGGGAGTTCGGGGTATTTTGTGTGGCTTCCTGCCCTAGAGCTCCAGCTCTGACTGGTGCCTGCCCCGTCTCTGGCCTTGTCAGACCTCAGCAGGGCAGCAGCTCCCGCTGGGGCCAGGCCTGGGTGCTGCGCCATCCCGACTTAGTCCCCTTCACCCTGCCCACCCATGGGTTGTGCCCTGTTTCCTGCCAGGACCCTGACCGACAGGTGGAGGGAGCTGGGAGCCTGCAGGCAGCAGCTTCTGTGGCATGCGGGTGACCGAGTGTCCCAGACCTGTGGCTACTGGTATTCTGCAGCCAGGTGTCATCAACGGGCGGGGGCACAGGTGTGGACACGGTGCTGGTGCTGATGTCTCCGATGATGTTGAGTGCCTCCTTGAGGGCATGGTACATGCGCAGCATGTCGTCCCGCCGCTGGGCCTGGTCTGCAGACTCCTCCATGAGGCTGCTCTGGTCTGCCGAGGAGTACAGGTAGGCCAGCAGCTCGTGGTGAATGAAGGCCTTCGTCTGAGGGCAAGGGTCGGAGATGTCAGGCCTTCCTCCCACCACACCAACCAAGAACTCAGCAGGCCATTGCAACTGGATAGAAAAGCACCACCGCACATGTCGGGGCCTCCTATACCCTAGAGTGTGTAATACACACATAGCGCACGTGATCCATCCACCCGGTGGTCTTCCGAGGCCCTTGGGGGTGCTTTCAAATGTTCTTCCCACCCATCTTATCCCATGTCATCAGATTCTTATTAAACTTATTCTTAGTATCTTATCTGTTTCGTTGCTATCTTTTCTCCCAGTGTATTTTCTACCCAGCTTTTGTTCAAACACCACTAGTTTCTATTCATCAGTTTATACTTTGTCCCTTTTTGGATCCTCCTATGGGACAGAGAAGTATTTCAGATTTCACATTTCTTGGGGTTTCCAGGTACACGAGCTCAGGTGTACATAAGCTTCTACAAATAAGAATAAACTTTCTTGTTCTTTTTCAATGTTCATACTTCTAAAATTATTTTTCTTGTCTAATTGCACTGGCTAGTAACATTAAAAGAGAGTTCAGTAAAAGTGGAAATGACTGACTTCTTGATTATAAAGAGAATGTTTCCACTGCTTCCTCATTAAGGTGGATGGGCTTTGAGACTAGAATACATAGATAAAGAGATCTATAATATCTCATAATGGAAGACTCCTTCTACAATTGTGTTATTAAGATCAGATGTCAAAGCTGGGCATGGTGGCGCATATCTGTAGTCCCAGCTACTCGGGAGGCTGAGGTCAGAGGCTTATTGAGCCCAGGAGTTTGAGACTGCAGTAAGCTATCATTGTGCCACTCCACCCTGGGTGACAGAGTAAGACCCGGTCTCAATAAAAAGCAAAGGATGTTGAAATTTCTCAAGTGCACTTTCAATAGCTGCAAAGATGACTATATTTCATGGATTTTGCATTGTGAACTATGTGAATGCACTTGCTGTTCAAAAACTTAATTTTAAAAAACCAGTAAGCGGGAAAATAAAATATAATCTACAGGTATAAAAGGGTACAGTGAAAACGCCTTCTTCCACTCTGGCCTCCCAAGTCCCCACGTTCCCATCCTGGGAAGCAACTGCTCTGACCAGGTTCTTGTACAAACTTCCAGAGATTTCTGTGCATATATATGGCCCCTGCCTTTCTCATCCAAATGGAGGCTTCCTATATATTCTGTGATGTTCCACATCTTTTCTCTTTAATGACAGAAGTCATAGACCTGGAAAGTGTCCTCATTTCTTTTTTAAAATAATGGACTATTAAATGGATACTATTATTAATAAACGGTTAGTTATTTCCAACCTTTGGTTATTATAGAACATTGTTGAAAAAAATAACCACATACAAGTTCATTTTGCATGTGGGCAAGTGTATCCGTGGGAGGAATTCCTCAAAGTCAAGTTGCTGGGGCAAGGCACGTACACGCATTTTAAATTTCATAGCCGCAGAGCCATGTATATCACCAGTCCCATTTGTAGGTGAGGAAATGTACCAGGACACCTACGGAACTGTTAACACCGATCACCACTGAGAACAGGGTGACAGGGTATAGCATGTGGGAATTCTATGCACACCCTGCAGGTTTCTGTCTCTGACAGTCTCAACACAAACCACAGCTGGTTTCTAAAGCTTTCTCAGTGGCCAGTGCGAAGTCGCAGGCCTGACACGAAAATCCCCGACCCCTCCAGGAAGCTGAGCTACATTTCTCTCAAGTGGAGCCCAAGGCTCTGAGAGGCTCACGGGAACCTGTGGGCAGGTAGGGGATGTCCAGGAGAGAAGGCAGACTGTGGCCCTGACCATCAGGAGGTTGCGGCTGCCCAGCACAAGGCCATGGTCACGATCCGACGGTGCCTGATTTCTGGTGTCACACTCACGTTGTTGATCATGAGGTGCATGATGGTCTTTGGCATGAGGTCGCGGATGGACTTGTTGATGATGGCCACGTACGAGTCCACCAGGTTGCGGATGGTCTCCACCTGCCGCTCCAGCTGCGGGTCCATGGAGAAGGTGTTCTCCTGGGCCCCATCCTCGTTTTCTGTCTGTAAACGGGAGAGAGGGGTGGTGGTGAGGGGTGACTATATCTGGGAGCTTTCTGTCCTGTCCCACCAACATCCAACCCTTTTTGAGGCTGGTCCCTGGCAGCCCTGTTGGCACCATGTGGCCCTGTTTTGCCCTGTCCAGAGCTGCCCAGACCTGGGGCGACCCTGACATAAGCCGGTTGGATCCTGTCACCCAGGGACTAGAACAACATGTTAGTTTGTTGGGGGCCGAGGGCAGCCGTGTTCACTCTATGTCAAGGACGGGAGGGGAAAAGAAACAGCAAAGCTGATGGAATCCCAATCCCTATGTGTCCCTGTTCTAGGCTTCAGTTGGACAACTTTCTGGGCCCTGAAGACAAACTGTCCCCCTTTTTGCTTTTTACACTCGAGTGGCTAAGTGCCTTCAGAGAGTCCTGGCAAATATGGCCTGGCAGTGACCTGCCATGTGAGCTAGCATGCCTTCCCCTCCCAGGCGGGATCTGCTCAGCCCTAGGTGTGCCGGCCAGGCAGGGTGGCTCCTCACCTGGTCCTTCTCGGGGTAGACCCCAGCTCGGAGGAAGGAAGCCTTCCAGCTGTCCACGTCCTCCTGGGAGTCACAGGCCAGCTCGATCTGCCGCAGGTCCTTGTAGACATTCCTGCAGCGGGAGGGAGGGGCGCACATTTGACCCTGCCCGTGGACCTGGCTGACCGCCAGGGGATGGACCAGGGACTCACTCTCGACCCGTGCACTCATAACCAAAGGTGGGCTGGCTTTAGCTCAGCGGTTCCTTCGGCAAACTTTGAACAAACTCATAACCAAAGGTGCCAAGGTGTCCCAGCACCTTCACCGGGCTGTGCAGAGGGGTCACCGTGAGCTACGCCGCCTACAGCAACGGCACAGGGCCGAGCACAGGGCTGGAGCTCAGAAAAGTCGGTGTGCAGTGGAATCTGTGCCCTAAGGTGACTCCTGTCCTTTCCTGGGAACTGTCCGTTCTGTCCTTGTTGTGGGAAAGAGGGCCAACGAGCCCCCCAAGATGGGCACATGTCCCACGACATCCACCCCTGGCTGGGAAGCTCTGATCCAGGCATTTTCAGAGAGGCCCAGAGCGGCGTGTCCACCACAACTGTCTGCCATGGTGGGAACGGTCTCTACCTGCGTTGTCTGATGTGGCAGCCCCAAGCCACAGGTGGCTTCTGAGCACTAGGAACGGGGCCAGGGAGACGGGGGTGAATTTTAAATTTTATTTCAGTTCAATTAATTTCCTCGGGGTCGGCGCCAGCACCTTTCTCACATCCGTGTCTGCTGGAGGATGGGATCGGCTCTGACACTGCCTAGAACCTGCCGTCTCCTCTCCTGTATCCTTGGCCCCATGGGGGTCTCCTTCCATCACCACCCAGCTGGACCAGGCAGTCGCCTCTACTTTGTACCCCACCTCCCACCTGCCACCTTTGTCTATTCTCTGCACAGCCACCAGAGGGCGCCTGTGAGCACCTGAGCAGGCCCTCAGCCCTCCCTCTTTTCAGAACCCTCCATGGCTCCCACCTCCCTCGCACCCTCCCTCAGTCCCCATCTCTGCCCACAGAGGTCTTCTCTGCCCCAGCATCGGGAGCACCCATGGCACTTTTCCATTTCTCACCCGACTCTCTTTCTAGAACGTGAGACCCTAGAGCAGAGACCGAGAGCAAGTGCTCAATGAACACTGTCGAATGTCTGTGGACGAGGCCACAGTCTCCATCCCCAGCCCTCCCCGGGTCCCTGCGCGCCCCTCACCTCTGCTCTGTGTTGAAGATGGCGAAAACATGCTTATTGGACATGAAACCCTTCTCCACGTCACGGATCTTGAGGTTGTCCAGGGGCAGCATGTACTTCTTCTCCTTCTCCTGAGGGTGGCAGGCGAAGGAGTCACCCTGGGCGGTCTATGTGACAACTCAGGATGTCCCAGGCCAGAGCATGCAGCAAGGGCCGCAGCCAGGACCTGGTGTCCCCTGTGCTGGTCGCTGCTGCAGATTAATTCACCTGCCACCGCCCTCCCTCCATTCACCTTGCCCTGGCCCCGCCGGCCTCCTGGCCCCTCCCTGAGTGTCCCAGCTGGGCTCCTACTCCAGGGTCTTTGCACGTGCAGGGACTCTGCTCCCCCTATGCCCGCAGGGCTCCTTCATCCTGCCACCATCCTGCATTTTCTTCCCATGGGTGTTTCCTTGCAGAACACACACCATGTGTCTTGCTCTTATGGACCTAGGTAACTGCCTGGTACCGCATGGATGCAGCAGCTCCTCGAGGGCAGAGACTCTGTTTGGTTGACCTCTGATACTCATAAGGGACGCTCGAATCAATCAGCTTTCACTGACTCAGTCCAGAACCCAACCATTCCTCCCCTGCAGATGGGGTGCGTGGAACCGTTAACGGGGCTTATGCCTTCCCAAGGAGCCTATGACTGAGTTACCACCACGAGCCCATTTTACAGAGAGGGAGACTGAGGGACAGAGACGGGTAGGGCTGGGATTTACAGCCTGGCTGCTTCAGACAATTCCAGAGCTGGAAGAGCGATGCCTGAGCCCAAAGCTACAGAAGTGGCACTTGCTTCCTAAGGGTGGCCTCATTCAGCAAGCACCGACCAAGGCCCTGGCACAGCCATCCCCATCGCTACCAGGGAGGCAGCTCAGAGAAGGTGCACCCCTCGGCCAGGGGCACAGGCTGGGGAGTAACGGAGCTGCGGGTAGCACTGGAGCCCTGTAATCACCCACCCACGTTGGCTAAGCAGCTGCTGTGGTCCCCCTATGGAGCTGGGCCCCTCAGGGCCATCATTTCTGGACCCCATAGTCCTTTCCTGGTGGGGGTGCCGGGGGTGGGGGTGTGGCCAGAGCCTCTACATCTAGAAGCCCAAGTGCATGGTCAGGGCCGGACTCCCACGCCCACGTGACCCACAGCAGCGGCTCCCAGTGACCAATGCCAAGCGCTGCTCAGCCTTCAGCTCACAGAATCCTCCCACTCCAATCTGCTTACGGGGACACCGCACTCAGAGAGGGAAGCTGGCTTCCCAGGGCCACATAGCGGGACCTCAGAAGCCGGGTTCTCTGCACTGCACCTGGGGGGGGGCGCCTTCTGCACCTGGGGGGAGGCACCTTCTGCACATGGGCACCTTTGTGGGAATTCTCACATGTCCCGTCACTGGGACATGGCCCCGTGGGAGGGTCCCAGAATGAAGTCCAACAAGGCTGCTGCCTCTGAATCCAAGAGCAGCCCCAGAGACAGGGAAGGGGACAGTGGCTCCACTGGGAGCTTCAGGACTCAGCAA
Source organism: Lepilemur ruficaudatus (assembly GCA_963574885.1). NCBI lineage: Eukaryota > Metazoa > Chordata > Mammalia > Primates > Lepilemuridae > Lepilemur > Lepilemur ruficaudatus. The sequence goes on from CAUYRT010080660.1 coordinate 16,554, forward strand.
GGGAGGCGGGCAGCAGGCTTGGCACATGTGGCATTAGTTCAGCACGGCTGAGGTAGATACCAGCTATGCCCCTTCCCTGCCACGTGCCCCCGGGCCGTCGCTTCCCTATCTGTGCCTCCGTGAGGACAGTGAGCTGTGGACTAGGCCATGCTGAAGCGCTGAGCGTGGTGCGCACTGCAGAGACGGGGTTCATGGGGCCTGGGGGTTTCTTCCATTGCCCTTTCAGGTGGCTCTAGGGTCCGCCTACAAGGTTCTGGGCCAAGAGGAAGCAGGGCAGCTGGGGCGCCACGGAGGGAGGGCACCCTGTCCCGTTCACAGCGCAGCAAAGACAGGCTGCCCATCGTCCCCAGCCTGGGTCCTGCAATCTCCCAGGGAAGAGTTCTGGGGGCTTTAGAAGAGGCTGGGGGCGGGGGGATGGGGGCTTGGTGGGAAAAGTCTGGAAGTCTGCGCCCTGACCCTATCATGTCATGAGGCCAGAATCTTCCAGCCAGTCAGCAGCCAGGCCCAGTAACTGAGTCACAGGACGTCCTGGCTCCCAGCGAGACGCCACATCTGGAAGTGTTAAGAGTGTGATTCCGCCCAGAACACAGTGGCGGCCTTCCTGGTGTGGCCGGCATGCGCACGTGCGCGCACGCACGTACAGAACACACACACACACAGAACACACACACGCACAGAACATGCACACACAGACATGCACAGAACACACGCACAGAACATACACACATGCAGAACACACACATGCACAGAGAACACACGCACAGAACACGCACAGACACACACAGAACACACGCACACGCAAACATACACGCAGAACACACACATGCACACACGCACAGAACACACACAGTACACACATACACGCGCGCGCACGCGCGCCCTTCCCCCTTGCCCCGACCCTCAAAGAGCCAGACTTTCTCCTGAGCACTGAAGCCACAGACCCAAACCTTCCCTCCTGCCCCTCCTCCTCTCTTTAGGATTTCCTGAAAACCCAGAACTTTCTCCAGATGCAAGCGGGGCCCCAGCCTTGCCACGTCAGAAGAGTTGGAGCGAATCGTGGCGGGAGCAATGGGGCACAGCGGCCACCCGGGGGCCCAGGGACGGACAGCCGGCCCCGCCAGCCCAGTGTTCAGACTACCTGTTCAGGAGCTGCGGAACGCGTACAGTAGTCTGCACATTGGTTAGGCTGGGCTCGGGCGAGCAGCGCCACAGGACGGCCCCCCTCCTGGACCCCCCAACTTTCTGCCACCCCCAGAGTGAGGCAGGCCGGGAGGTGAGTGTCATCTTTCAGCACCCATTTCCCACGGGGGTGGAGACTGAAAGAGAAAATCCTGGACTAAAGAGGGCCCGGGTGGAGGGGAGGCTCCAAAAACGGAAGAGAGACTCGAGGCCGGCCGAGAGGCTGGGGGCTCTAGGGGAATCGTCCCTTTACTGTTACCCCACGGTGGAAATGCCTCCTCTTGTTTATTTTATAAATAAAGACAGAGTGACGTCCTGCCTCTTGCTGAGGTGTCTCTTAAGAACGTGGCCTGTCCCTTGGGAGTGGCAACCACACGGGAACGCCAAGGGTCCCTGCTGGAATCCCAACTTGGGCAGTGGGGGCTCAGATCGCACACCCACCACTCTGATCTGGCCGGCTTTGTGTCTGGGGCGCACGCAGGGCCCCCCTCGCGGCCTGCCGGATCCCATTACGCAGCGCCCAGCGCCCCTGCCTCTGGCCTGGGGCCCCAAGGTGGGGTCAGGGGCTCGTGCTTTCAGATCCCAGATGAGGAAAACACCAAGGGCTGTCCCCAGGTTGAAGAGGTGCTCTGAAAACCACACTTGCAACGCCAGCAGCCGGGCAGCGGCTAGGGCCCTGAAGCCCCTCTACGGCTCCCACCCAGGGGACCCCAGAAGGCCCTCATCCCCTAAGGTGAAAGGCAGGGGCCCAGCCCTCGGTGTGCCTGCCAGCAGACACTCCACAGCGCAGACCGGGTTTCAGGTGGCGAGGCGCGGAGAGGGGAGAAAGGGTGAAAGTGCCATTGTGACCCCCCAGCCCTTTTGAGGCGTGAGCCCAGCGTTGGACCCAGACGCGTGGGTGCCTTCAGGTGCCTGTGGTGGGGAGGAGGCTGCAAACCACGCCTGGTCCTGCCATCCCTCTACACTGCACCCCTGTGAGGTTTGCTGGATCTGGGGTTCTAGAATGTTCCATAAGCACCCCAGAAATGCTTGTATAGCATCTCTGCAGATTCTACCACCCTGGGTTAAAGAAATAGCCCCCCACCTCTGGGGGTTCAGGGCTCTCAAGGCTCCAGGAACTTTCCAGAGCTGAGTCTCTGGCCTTGTGTGGAGGCGGATGGTCACATACCCTCCATCCCCCCGCATGCCCTCCCCGGGAGAGACTATGTGAGGCCTGAGCTGTGGGGAGGGGTCCAGACTCGGGGCTGAGGTGTCCTCAGGTCAGGGAGCAGGCTCTCGCAGACACTCACAGGCCAGGTGCCCACCCCATGGGGGACCCTCCCCTGCTCAGTAAGGGGGGGACAAGCCATTGTTCAGAGCCTCAGGCTCCTCGCCTGGCAAATGGGGGTGACAACAGTGCCATCTGCAGGGTGGTGTGAGGATTTACTGAGGAGGGGGAGGAGGGTGCCCTCCACATGTGGCCTCTGGGGGCTCCCACCCAGCCAGCCTAGCACAGCACAGGGGCTTCATAAACGCGAGGACTGTCCTCGTCCTGCGACCTCCCGGGGCCGCAGCCTAAGCCCAGGTGAAGCACACACAGTCGGGCTGGGTCGCTGCCAGCCAGCCCCCAGCAGGGGGTGCCAGCACAGAGCATCCCCCAAAAGCCCAAGAGAAGAGCGGGTGGGGTGGAACCAGGGGCAACCAGAGAAGCCACTCCACTGAGGTCCCCTGGGCTGTGGTTGGTGGCTGTGCCATCTCAGGGACAGTTTGGACTGTACCCAATGCAACAGCGAAGGGTCAACCAGCACGTGCTCAAGGTCATGCACAGCCCTGGAGCCAGACCTCGGCCCTCGGAGCGGTTGGGGTCGGCGGGCAGGGGGAGGGGGTTAGTGCCCTCCTGCACAGCATGGCTGGGGGCACTAAATGGAGGTGACCACCAGGACAAACTGCCGGACACAAGCGGTGAGCCAGGCAGGGCGCCGGGCAGGGCACTAGGACTCCTGGCTGGCTCCCGCAGGGCAGAGGGGGCCGGTCACAGTCCTGACTTTATAGGTGGAGATATGACACGACACAAACGGCTGAGGCCACCTGCCCTAGATCCTGGTGAAATCCCAGATGTCGAGCACCAGCTCTTGTGCTCAGAAACCACCAAGCACAACAACTGCTAGCTGGGCTCACAGCTCCCACGCTTTCCTTTCCCTGGGCCACTAGCAGCCACCGTGCAGTGATGGGCACAGGCAGCCATCTTGGGCCATAAAGGGGAGCCCTGTGTTAAGGTGGCAACAGGGGAGGCAGGGCCGGATCCTGGACAGACTCCTGGCACAGGCCACAAAGCTCACCAAGACATGCGCAAGAAACAGACTTCCATCCTTGTAAGTCCCTTTGCTTTCGGCCTCCGTGACAGACCCAGCTCGACAGCCTCGAGGCCTCTAAACTTCACTGTGGCCAAGCACCACAGAGTGGGCAGGGACCATTCTACCCCACTTCACAGACAGGGAAACTGAGGCCCTGGTGGATCCAGTAGGCGATGGAAGCCACGCAGCCCCAGGATGGAAGCCCCTGACCCACGGCTGTGACCCTCTTGTGGAAGCAAGTCTCTTAGTGTGCCCTGGACGCTTCCAGCCTCGGGGCAGGTCCCTCACCTGCCACACACCTTCCCTCCTCTGGGAGCCCACCTGCCACGACGCCTGACCCCGCAGGGGCTGAGACACAATGTGTACCACGGCTGGTGCACCAGGGCACCCTCCAGCGCCGGTGACGGTCCCAGTGGTGAGGTCTGGGGCATGCCGGCACGGTGACAGAGTGAATGAATTAGTGCCACCTGGCAAGAGCGTCCGATCTCCCCGCCCTCGCCGGCCACTCACCTCCTCGTCCTTGTACCAGGACAGTGACTCGGCTGTCAGCACGAACCAGTACTCCTTGGAGCCGCCCTTCATCAGGCTGATGTTGTTGATGGTCAACCAGCCCCTGCGGATCACCTGGGGGGGAGCGTGTGGCTTTAGCGGGGGACAGCGCCCGCCGCCCTGGCCTGCTCCCCAGCACAGCGGACAGCGCCCTTGCCCCCACAGCGAGACGGAAAGCTGGACCCCGGCAGACACCTCCAGCCCGAAGCCAGGAAAGCCGCTGCCCTTCGCCAAGCACTTCCACCAAACCGACACCGCCTCCCTGGGCCCGGGGCTCACGGGAACCAGGTCACCCTGACAACGCCTCTGCACTCGGAGTTAGGTTAGCACGGGAGGCAAAATGGCGCCTGGTGGAATGGGGTCCAGAGGAGGTGTCTCCGGCTTGTGTCTGGGGCTGTGGAACGTGACACCTGAAGGTGGCTGTCGCTGCAGGGCTGGAGGCAGCGCCTGTGCCGTGGAGGCTCTTTCTTGGTCTCCGCTCAGGGGCCGTCGGGCAGACTCTCACCATGCACAGCCTCGACCGCTGCCCTCGCTGTGGGCGCACATGCACCCAGCTCACCAGTTGTGGGGGACAACTCCACCCAAGAGACGGGGGACAGAGGTTTGAGCCTGGGGGACCTCCTAAGGGACCTCACGGGGACTGTCAGGGGTGGAGATCATGCCCCGTGCTGATGTGAAGCCTGGTGGCCACACGGTTCCCTGACTGATACCTCAGGGCTCTGGGCCGGGAGACCCCATGGATGGGGCTCGTGTGGACACAGCTGTCATCTGAGTGGGGGGCAGAAGCCAGGCCTGTGCAGGGGACTCGCTCTGGACTGGGGACCCCGGGGCAGCAGGAAGCACATGGAGACACAAGCAGGGCCGCGGTGGCGATGGGCTGCACTAGGCTGCACAGGGTGGGCTGAGGGTGGCTGGGGACAGCTAGAAGGGCTGGCAGGGCAGGAGCACCAGAGACGGGGCCCCAGGGATCATTCTGGGGCCTGTCCTAGTAAGTGCCCTCTCGAGGGGCTTCATCTTGTCTGTCCTCACCTGCCCCCCGCCCCCCGCCCCTCCACATGGCTGCATGTGGGCTCCGAAGAAGACACAGGTGGTTACAGAGCCCCCTGCGCCATGTGGAAGTCCCTGCCCAGGCTGGGGACAGCATGAGATACCACCTGGTGCCCCCTGTCAAGGCCAAGGGCACAGACATTCCCTGCCTAGGATGACGAGACAGCTCTCCGGACTCTGGCAGCTACCTGGGGCAGGCTGTGGCCTCTGGGACCTGTCCGCCCATAGGCTGCCTGGCAGGTGAGGGCTAGGGGCCAGCAGCCCGAACAAGGTCACGGCATCCTCCCTGGCAACAGAGTAACCGGCTCTTCCCCCTTTGCCCGGGGTGTCCCGATGTTAGCATTGAAGGCTCAGCGTTCTGGTAACGCCTTCACCCACCCAGGGTGGCAGGGTCAGGGGTCGCCTGGCCTGGTCTCAGCCCAAGGCCAGACACACAGTGAATGCTTAGCACACCTTGGTTCAGTCACTGAATGACAAGCAGGGGAGAGAAAACAGGGGACAGGCTGTCAGGGCTCCCCAAGAGGAGAAATCGCCACATGGTGACCCCCAACCCCCACTCGTGGGCCCAGCACAGTACCCAAGGTGACAGATGTGCGCAACGCCCCTTCTGTGGCCTGGCGCTTTGGCCTCCACCCAAGGTTTGTAGCGGTCTGAGGTGGCGGACACACCCTGGTTGTGCTTTGGAGTGCATGGCCCTGGGGGGGGGTGGCCTGGAGCCCTGCTAAAGATGCTACAGGGAGCACGAGCTATCAGTTGGGCCTGGCCAAAGCCCCCGAGATGCCCCTCGCCAGAAGGGCTCAGAGACGGAATCTGTCCCCCTCCCGGGAGCAGCAAGCTGTGGGCGGCAGACACAGGCACTACCGAGTCCAGAGAAAAGGGAGGGGCCGGGCCTCCCCATCAGAAGGCCAGATGTTTGCCCAAGGGACACATCCCAAGGGGGCTGGGCTTAGAAGGAAGCGGGGATGGGAGAGACAGAAGGGACAAGCAGGGTCCCGGGGGCCGGGGTGCACAGTAACAGGCATGCAGGCGCACAAGGGCGGCTGGGGCAGCAGGCAGGGGATGGCACAGCGGGAACCACAGGCAAGCCGGGCCAGCTCCTCCTAGGTTGAGGGTCCTGGCCTGAGTCACTCAGGCAGGGAGGGAATCCATGGCTGCAACTCCCAGAGGTCACAGCCAGGCTCACAGCAGGGCTGGGCTATGGGGCTGGGGGTGTGGCACTTGGCAGGAAAAGAATGAATCTCTCGGGGTGAGAGGTGAGCAGGTGCCTGGCCTGGCCTGTTCAGGGGAGGACACTGTGCATGTGCAAGTTCAAATGTGACTGGGAGCGGGGACATGTAGGGAAAGCAGGAGCCACGGGCCCAAGGCCCCCTGAGTGGTTCCGCCGCCACGGCCACCCATCCAGGCTATTGCTTTGGCCCTGTCTGCATCTTCCAAGACCTGGGAGCAGGGAGGCTCTGGCACAGGATCAGCCCAGCTACTGGAAAGATCCTAGGGTCACCAGAAGATCCCTGCCAGAGGGCAGCAGCACAGCCCACCCAATGCCTCGGTGGCTGGCGGTGGGGGGACATCCTGGAGCAGGGAGCCTCAGTCAGGGGCGAAGGCTGGCTGCCTAAATGTGAGCACCTTGAAACAGGCTCAGGCTCAGAGGTGAGCAGTCTCTGCAAAGCTGTTATGTACAGCAGGGGTGGCAAATACGATTGATCATGGTGGGCCATGCCAGTCGATCGGCAGGAGCTGCCTGCAGCACTGTGCTGAGAATTCTGGGCAAGGTGGGAACGGGTGCTAGGATCAATTAGCGATGTCTGTCACAGGCAAAGGATGAGAGAAGAGAGTAAGTGGAACAGAACAGTCTCACCAATGAGCATATCACATCTGCCATGGAGGCAGGAGGACAGTGGTAGCATCTAGGAAGGAGGCCCCTGATTGATTAGTCATGCCTGCCATGGGTACAAGAGGGCATCTGGCATGGGGGAGAAAACTATAATCAGATAGTTACACCTGCCATAGAACAGAAGTGATACATGCTTACTGGGCAAGAATGCCAGGATTGATTAGCCATGTCTGCTGTGGGCACAGGATGGAGGAGAGGTACAAGGGGAAGGAGTGCTGGATCCATCAGTCATGTCTGCTATGGGTACAGGAGAGGAAAACGTCTGGGTTTGCATGGAGACAGAAGGAGCAGCAGCAGCAAGAACAAATTCCAGTAGGATTTGAGCAAAATCGTCTACAGCCAAGGAGGTGAGGGGAGGCAGGGGCAGTGTGTCAACCGAGTATTTGCCAACCCTGACCTATAGGAAATCAGGCGAACCTGCCAGGAATCGGCTGCAGGGGTGGGCCTCTGACAAGGGTGGCGGTCAGGTTAGCGTCTGTGTGAGTCAACCTACACCCAGGGCAACCGTGGCATGGGGTTTCCAGGTTAGCTCAATTTTTAGTATTTTTGTTGTTTTTATTGTTTTCTGCAGGAGGTGGGGAGGGCGTGTTATGGGGTGGGCGGGGTCTCCATCACTACTAAGTTCTCTAGCGTTTGCTACCACACTAAGCAGGTACTTACCAAGATCTCCCCCTTTGAAAACGCAAAGTTAGGATTGTGGGTAAATCAAGGAAGAGCGGGCAGAGGAAAAGAGACGAGAGGGACATGAAGGGGACAAAGAAAAAGCAGAAACAGCACAAAAAAGGGGGAAGAGAACAGCAGAGGGGAAAAAACAGCAAAAGAAAGAAAAATTACATGCTATTAATCAAATTCATGGTGTTAATAATATTTAATTCATTATCATTTCCCGAAACAAAAAAGCAATGACATATGTATTACCTATGGGAAGCGCAAAAAAAATTCATGCAGTGGTTATGTTCGTCCTTCCAACGGGCTCTACAATCGTGCGAGGGGAACAGCAGGGACCCGCCCCCACCCAATGTGGAGAAGGGAGGAGGTTGGTGGAAATTTTGCAAAGATAATGGGTTTTCTTATCAAAGAAAGAAAAAAGACACCGGATGCTGGCAATTTATAAAGCCATCCATATTTCACATGGCACCAAGCTGGGGCACAAAGTCAAAGTAGAAAACCCTTCACATGGCTCAAGGTTTCTCCAGGTGTGGGGCCCCCTGAGCTGCTGGTGAAAATGCAGCCTCCCAGCAGTTCCCACCTGCAGGCTCCCAATCCCTGGGACCCAGCTGGGAAGGCCCGATTAGGTCCGAAACCTCTGTCTTGACGGTCAAGGTCTAACCCGGGCCTTGGATGTCAGACAGAAAGGATCTTCTGGGTGGGTGAAATTTGCCCCCTAGACCCTGCCAGAGTGTCCAATCTTAGATTGTTTTCCAGAAACATCAACCCCTAAGTGGACAACAGAGGCCGAGAGAGTGGGTGACTGGCCCTGTGTGAAGGCTTCAGGGCATTCCACGTGCCAGATGCCATTGCTGGGGCTCAGTCACCCTTTAGTGCCCTCCCACCCCCCAGGGTGGAGGGGCAGGCTGTGGAGGGGGTGGCTACCTGATTGGGGATGGCCCTCTTCTTGTTCAGCTGCGTGCTCCTCTGCTGCGCACTGAAACCAAAGCACAGGGAGCGTTCATGTAGACCAGACGCCAGGAAGAATGAGGAAAAAGGCCCTGATCTCAGACCACCCCGGAAAATGCCAGTTACTTCCAGAAGTCAATAAATTCTGGAGCTTGTAAGAGGGAATATGAGAAGCTGAAGTCCCAGGTCCCCATGGTAGCTCCAGGGTCACCCAAGAGCAGGCTGATTGGGGGTCACTAATTTTTCCCAACTCCAATCCCAACACCTGGTTGTAAGTGGCTCTCACCACAGGACAGTCTAGCTTGGGAGGTCTGACCAGGCGACAGCTGTTCACCATGGAATGCCACTCATCTTACACAATTCCTGACCCAAATCCAGAGGACATTCAAGGTCAACTGGGCGTGTTTCCTGCAAGCTTCCTCATTTCGCTATAGTCCCAGATCTCTTTCCTTCTTTCTCCATCCTATTTCCTGGTTAGTCCGTGCTGCATTTTATAAGTGGGCACCTACTCCACCCCTTGTTGGTTCTCTTATGTGTTCTACTCCGACAACCCTATCACCACATGCAAACAATTTATATCTCTTGCTACTTATCCATTGTATTTTCTTTTCTTATCTTATTGCTTTAGCTAAAACTTTCAAAACGATATGAAAAAGCAAATCGGCCTGGTCACATTCCTTTCCTGACTGCTTCTGGGGTTTAGCGTTAGAGTTCAAGTTGGCTGTCAGATAAGGCAGAAAGTAAGCTTCTGTTTCAAGTTCAGAGAAATCTGCAAAACTAAGAATGGAGGCGGAATTTTATCCAATGATTATTCTAACCTCCAGTGAGTTTATTACAGGGCTTTCACTCTGGGCCCTGTTTTTAGTGTTTAGAGGGCAGTGAGAAGCCCACAACTTCTAAGTACGGGAAGAACTTTGATCACTGGCATCTGAAGGAGGTGTGACCAAGCTAAGCCAACCTTTGCAGCCATGGCCGGGTGACAGTGAGGTCCCTGATGTGCTATTTCCTAAGGGCTTCCTGGTTCCCACCCTTCTTCCAGCTCCTTCAAACAGCAGCCCACATGGTGACCCCTCTCTCTTGCCTGGAATTTTCCATGTGCTTTGAGGAATAATCCAATATCCTGCCCTTGGCCTGTGGCAGGATACCTCCACCTTGCCTTGGTCTACCTATACTGCTTTGTCTTGTACTGTGACTTCCCTGTTCGCAATTCTCTGGGGTCCCCTGCCTGTCACAACTTCCTTAGAAAGGTCTCTCCAGGCCACATCCTGGGTCTCCTCTTCTTCTCCCTTTTCCTTTTTTTTTTTTTTTTTTTTTTGAGGCAGGGTCTCAGTCTGTCACCCAGGCTGGAGTACAGTGGCATCATCATAGTTCACTGTAGCCCTGAACTCAAGTGATCCTCCTGCCCCGGCCTCCTGAGTAGCTGGGACTATGGGTGTACATGACCATGCCCAGCTAATATTTTGTAGAAAAGGAGTCTCGCTGTGTTGCCCAGGCTGGTCTTGAATTCCTGGCCTCAAATAATCGTCCCGCTTCAGCCTCTCAAGGTGCTAGAACTATAGGTGTGAGTCACTGCGCCCAGCCCCTACCCCACTTTCCCCCCTCATTGTGCTTGTGACACTTGGTTTGACAGTGCCATCTCTGCAGCCTGCAGGCTCTGAAAGGGCAGGAGCTACAGCTGGCTTGTCCCCTGTCCTAGCCCAATGGCCTAGCACTGCCCCTGGCTCTGAGAGAGCACCCTGTAGCTCTTCAGTGGGCCACTGGGACGTCCCACCCAGGGCTGGGGCCACCCAACCAGGGCGTCCCCATTCACACACCAGGCGAAAGGCACACAGCAGGCAATACCCACCCGGTGACCAGCTGCTCAGTATAGTAACAGCTGGGGGAGGTGGGAAGCCCGGGAGTCCAGAGGAAAGAGTGGAGTGGTCAAAGGAAAAACAGAAGAGAGAGTGAGAAGGAACTGCGGATGAAGTGTGAGAAGCAGAGACATCAGGTGAGGAAAAGACAACAGCGGCGACACCAAAGAGAGGACCAGCGGCGTCGGCCCTCGCGCTCCTGGAGGCCGGGAGGGCAGGGGCAGGAGGGGCTGCCTCCCCCAGGGAGGGGTGCGGCCCACGTCCAGGCCTCCCCAGGCCACCTCCTGCAGGGACAGCTCGGGGAGGGCCCTCGGCTCGTCCAGGCTCGGGGAGGAGCTCCTGACAACACCCTCATTCCTTCCTTCCTTCCTTCTTCCACTCCTCCCTCGTGTCCAGCACAGAACAGACCCTCAATCAACTCCGTCGGGCACATCGATAAACGTCCCACCCAGGTGCCTACGTAGCCCAAGACGTGGCTCTAGAGGTTGTCCTCAAGGGAGCCTGCATGGGCCATCAAGGCCAAGCCACAAGGCCACCCTTGGGGCTCCCATGGGCCCTGCACAGCCACCACCAGCACTGGGCACGCCGTGTCGTAACTGCCTGGGTGCCAGTCTGTCCCTTGCCCCTGGGGCCTTCATCTGAGGGTGGGGGCCTGGGTCTAGGCTTACTCAGTGCTCCGTCACAGGGCCTGGCAGGACAAGGCACCACGGGGTACCCGCTAAACTACAAGGAAGGTGGCTAGTGAGGGGCTGTTATGCCACCAGCCTCAGGCGGGAGACTTTCGTGAGCCACGAGAACAAACAAAGTGACACCTAAGCTCACAGACGGGGTCCAGGGGCTGATGGGAGACACCTGAGACAGCCAGCATTTATATCTACATCCTGCCAAAAGCAGAGATCCATGCCCCGGCCCCTCATCTGGGTGCCATGGAAGGTTCTGGTGATAAATCTACAGTGTATGCCTAGAAGACAGAAAGACCCCAAGCGTCACTTCCCAAAGAGCAGCCTCCAGAGTCCTGAGCCTGTGAGATGCTGTCTATGAAAGGGCAGAGACTGGGAAAAGGACACATTGGTCAATGAAGGCTCTGACAAGTCCTGCAAATGGTGGGAGGGTAGGGGAAAGCACTGCAGCTGGCTGGCCTGGCCCTTTCTCCAGGCGTCTGGCCACAGGACTGCCCTCTGTTCCTTATGCTGATCGCTGGGTTGGGGACCACTAGGACCAGGAGCCACTATTCAGCCCAGGAAAGCTTCCAGCTGTTGTCAAGCCACTCTACCTTCACCCCAGGACCCCCGACAGAGACCCTCTGGGGGAATCCCAACTGCACTGCCTCCCTGGCTCTGCATGGCTGCCAACCCGCCAGCCACTGTCCCCAAAAGTACATACTTGGCGAATCCAATGAAGTCCTCGTGGTTCGTGTTGATGTAGGACTGTTCGATGTCGATCAGAAGAAGAATCTGAGGGAAAGGGGGGGTTACCCTTGAGGACAGGGCCAAGCACGGCGGGAGGCGCAGGGCTGGGGCATGTCCCGCACCGGCCAGCAGGGGGCGCCCGGGAACCGGATGGCTTCCCAGGCGGGAGAACAGGATCCTGCCACATGCGCCTGGGGGGAGACCCACGGGGGAAGGCGGAGTGGGCACTTCCAGACGCCAGGGCCTCACAGCAGGTCAGCCTGGGGCGACAGCAGCACCAGAGAGCCCAGCAAGGCGGACACGGGCTTGGCCTCCAGGGCTGACTGGGGGCTAGAGTCTCAGCTCGACTGGCCATGTGACTCTGGCCCTCATGTTACCGAGCCATGGGATGGGGCGACAGGATGCCCAACCACTAAGGGTTCAGTAATTTCCAAGGCCCTCCCCCCTGGCGTGCTATAAGTCCTGCATTAAAACTGCAAAGCTACCTTGGCCAAGTGAAAACATTAAAATAAAACACGACACACGCAAGCACCTACGTACATGTGCACATACATGTACACACACACGCATGCGCACGCGAGCTGGAAAGGATTCACCCTCAGATAAGGCACCTGCCAGGACGTCGCTGCACGTGCTGAGCCCCTCCCTAATCCTTCACGTCCCATTTTGCCCAGGATGGGGTTGCTCTATGGGAACCGCAGGCCCAGACAACGGGCTGGCCTGGTTCCTGTTGAGAACAGGCCAGGCCACCAGCGGGGAGGGATCCAGTGGCCCCCACTGGCCCTGGGCCAGTCCTTCCCCCTCGGTGTGCCTCTGAGTCCTCAAACACAAAACAGGGCAAAGCACTGGGACCTCGAGGGGTTGCCGGAAAATGCCAGAGTGCTCTGTCCGTGAGAGCCACTGCTGGATAAGGCCCGAGTCTCGCCGACCAGGACTCTTAGATGACGCCCGGCAGTGTCGCCTGTCGGGCGTCAGGGGCTGTGCTGGATTGGAACGGGCAGCAGCGTTCTTGCCAACAACAACACCGTGAGTCGGACGCTCTCAAGCTTCTGACACAGCCTCCCGGCTACAGCCGCCACGAGGCACAGGTGGACCGGCTCTTCGAGGGGGCAAATGGCCAAATCAAAACTAGGGACCCTGTGAAGGACCAATGAGCTGGTTTCGTCCCCATCGATGGCGAGAGGAGACGGACTGTCCTACACAAAGTGACGTGACGAGCGTGTACAACACACACGCTCTATTCGAGTCTGGTCTGAACAAACAGCTGCCAAGAGGCCAGCTCAAAACAAGTGCTGGGCTGTACGGAGGCGAAACGGTGGCCCGGGGCTCAGCAGGGGACAGTCCAGGCAGGTGAGCTTCCTGCTGCAGAGGGGGATGGCTGCGTGGGGGTGCATCCCACACTACCTTTGTGTGCGCTTGCATGGCTTTACAAGAAAACATTAAAGCACAAAAGGGACCCCAAATGTCCTCTGGCAGGCAAGCGGGTAAACAAGTCAAGCTCCGTCCACCCGTGGACACTGCACAGCAATCGGGCGACAAAGGATGGATGCACGGATGAATCCCAAACGCATCATGACCAGTGACAGAAGCCAACAGTCAAAAGGCCACAGACTGTAGGAGTCCACTCGAGAAACTGTGGGGACAGGGAGGGGACCAGCAGCAGCCAGTTCCTGGGGGTTTGGGGCAAAGAGGTAAGGGACAGGAATTCTGGGGGGTGACAGAACCACTCTGGATCTTGACTGCGGTGCGGGTTGCACGCTGCCGTGCGTGCACGTCGACACACAGAGCAGTACGCCCAAGATTTACTACATCTAAACCGTACCTGAAAACTAGGACAAAAAGCCAATACCTGGTCCTTGGTCCTTCCCTCACGTTCCCGGATGTAGGTGGTGACGATTCGCTCCGTCTCCTCTCGCAACCGTGGGTAGGAGCTGAGCTGGGGAACAAGCAGAGAGGCCGCGTTGGCTGGGTCCTCATGGCACGGGACGCGACATGCAGCACGCGCATGGAGTATGTGGAGGGAGGGGAGGGAGACACGGGGGACCCACCGAGCCGCCACCCTGCTCCTGTCTCCCCGCTCCAGCCGAGAGACAAGAGGACAGTGGGGGCGCTGTGGGCGGGAGAGAAACCCGGGCACCCATGCGAGAGCAGAGCCGCCTTTCCGGCCAGCAACTGGGGGTGGGAGGTGGTAGAGAAAGCAGGTGGCTTGTGTTGGCCACCCCAGAGGCATCCCCTCCCGCCCAGCGCTGAAGGCAGCGGGAACACTGAAGGCCTCTGCCAAGCTCGTGAGCGCACAGCTCCTGCTCTAGGACGGCGGGGTCGCATCTGGGCCGTCAGCCTCGGAGGGACACCCCTAGCGGAAAGCCACTCCCGCTGGCTGCATCTGTGGCACCCACTCCCCTACACCCCCACTGCCCCTGTCTTCCCAACAGCAGTGACCCGACCAAGCCACGTTCGTGGCGGAGTCATGTTTGGCGACGTCGGAGGCCAGGTGCCCCTGCGGACAGCCCTGGCCGCAAAGACGGGACACGCATTCGCTGCGACTGTCCCGTCTGCTGACGCGGTGCTGAGACATTGCCAGGCCACGGCTGGTCCACAGAAGGGGGTTCCTCCCGAGGCAGAACTTTCCAGATGCTCGGGTTGAGACGAACAAATGAAAGTGGCGGGGGAGGCAGGGACAGATGCGGAGGTGATAAGAACGAAACCTGTTACCTTCTCGGCACACTTTTTAATGACCGTGGCCAGTTCTGAGACCACGAGGTCAACACACTTCAAACTTGGCTCTTTGAGTTTTACAATCTGTTTTTTCACAATGGCTTCAAAGGCCATGTCGGGGGTGAAGAGCCCCGTCCTGGGTCATGCGGAGGGCGGGACGAGGCAGAAAGACACCCAGAGACAGTGCAGGCCACACACACGGGACAGGAGACAGAGAGAAAGAAGAAACCAGTGTCAGCAGTCAGTCCATGCATGGAGGAACCTGCCCGCATTTGCCCCGGAAGCTGCTTTGGATCACAGAGGACCGGGGGCTGAGGGTGGTGGGATCAGGCCGGGGTTTCATTCTAGAAGTGCCAGGGGTCGCTGTCATCTATTGACAGCCAAGGTGTGCGGAGGCCTTGGATTTGCAAGTCCATGACAACGGGCTCCGCGATGACAGTCTCCAACACGGTGGTGTTTCTCTTCCCCCTCCCTTTTCCAATCGAAGGAGCTTAAGCAGCAAATGTGGGCTTTTCCAGACTGAGAACAGAGGGCTCAAGCAGAAACTCCCTGGCAACCCAGAGCGCTGGGGACACGGGCTGTGGAAGCACAGGCTGCCCACCGGGAGGCACTTCAGCTGCTTAGCCAAGCACGCTGCCCTGGGAAACAGGCCCGGGAGCCCGGGGCGTCCTGCCGAGCGGAGGGGCTGCTCAGCGACAGTGCTCAGAGGCACTGCGCCTGAGCAAATCCAAGGGTGGGCTGCCCCAGGGGGTGTGGGGAGCTGGCGGGGACACTCAGGAGCCCAGCCAGCTTTGTCGCGCTGGGCACCCGGCAGTCACTGTGCTGTTGGCATGTGGGCCTTTCCCAGCGCTGTGTAACAGAGATGTCGCTGGCTCCAGGGGCGCCCGAGGAGGCTGGGCATTTGTCAACAAGGGGAGACGGCCAGGGAGATTCAGGGAGCTCGGCCTCCAGCAATGACCCAGGGTCCCTCTCTGCTTCCCAGAAGGCAGCAAAGCGACAGCCAGTGGAGCCCCAGTTCCATCAGACACATGCTAGGCTTGGTATCAGGGTCCCAGCAAGACTTGCCCAGCAGTCTGGCCAGTTTTGGAGGCCTGGCACCCCCTGGATGGGCCCGGGCTTCCATGCTCCCACCCCAGCCTCCGGCTGGAGGCCATGTTATGGACACCAGAGCAATCTGGGGGGCAAACGGCACCAGTGGGGTCGATGCCACACGGGGAGCCTGATACCAAACCCCCGTACCCCCGTTTCCGCAAGGCCAGGATCACCCTGCCGAGGGTGCAATACCTTACTGGTACACTGCCTAACTGTACTGATTAGCTCCTGGATAACCAGGTCGACGCATTTCAGACAGGGCTCTTTCAGCTTCACGACCTGCTTTTTCACAATGGCCTCGAATGCCAAGTCCGGGGTGAAGAGCCCGGTCCTGAAACCGTCCACACCCGGGGGCGGGGGAGATAAGTCAGAGAGAAACAAAGCACTGTCAGCAATTTCTGAGGCACTGGCCGGGTCCCCAACAACGAATAAAGGTCACATCAAGTCTGGGGGTCAGATGTCTGAGTCCGCCACCGGCGAGCCCCCAGTGTAAACTGAGGACCCCACGGTGATGAGTGCAGACAACTGGAGCGACTCTACCTTTGTTAGGCTAGGTAGGGGACCAAGAGGCAAACAGGTGACCCATAATGGGGAACAAATGCTGGCTGCCTGTGATGGTAACTCAGCTCCACCCCGAGCCCCGCACCAGGCAAATCCACAGTGAGCTTTCTTAGCTTGTCATGGAAGCTAAGGTTCTTGCCAAGACTAGGTGGGAACCCAGCCGTGTTTAACCAGGAGCCACGGAAAGCCCCGTGGCCTGTGACAGACCTACACAGGACTAAAACACAGTCAGCATCAAGTGCCCTGCTACTGAGAACCACCCAAAAGCCCTCCGAAGGCCTTGTGACTGGGGCTCCCGGAAGTTTTGGGGACCAACTAGCTGGAGGGTGGCACCACAAAGGGAAGGGAACACGGCAACTCTCCCTGTGGAACTTGCCTGACTCCGTGTATGTTCTTAATGGCGTAACTGATCTCCCGTCTTAGGTCCTTCTCATCGAACTCCATCTGAGAAAAGATGAACGAAACTCCTGCAAGGAGGTACCTGGGGCACCCCCACAACAGCTGTGTATTTGGGAAATGTTGTCTCCTATGAGCAGCTGTATTCACAAGGCAGAATATTTAACTGGTCAAAACTAAAACCCAGTTTCGGCAAGGATGCTGTGAAATGAACAATCTCACTGTGTTGGTGGGAACATGAGTTTACATGAACTTTCTTATGGGATAATTGGAAGCACGTATCAAGTACCTCAAAAAACACACCTATACTGTCACCTCGTAGTTCAAATGCTCTAGAAATTTATCTTGGGGAATTAACCAAGATTTAGCTACATGACCAAAACTATTCATAACTGTGAAAAAAAAAAAAGTGAATACAGGGTCAGGTGTGGTGTCTCACACCTATAATCCCAGCGCTTTGGGAGGCCAAGGTGAGAGGATCACTTGAGGCCAGGAGTTCAAGGCTGTGGTAAGCTATGATTAAGCCACTGCATTCTAGCCTAAGCAAAAGAGTGAGACCCCCATCTCTTAAAAAAAAAAAAAAAAAAGTGAATATACACTAAATGTCCAACAATGGAAAACTGGTTAAATGCACGATGTCACATCCATAAAATAGGATGTTGTTTTGCCATTAACGATCCACTGTGTACATGACTGGTTTGGAAAGATGGTCACCTTGTGAAAACAGCAGGATACAAAGATATAAAAATTTTTAGTTTAAAAAATACATATGTACAAACAAGTACGGACGACAATACATGGTATGTTTGTGCATGTAGACAAGTGTACCCATTTGCACAGAACTAGTTCTGAAGGAATATAAGCTCTGGTGTTAACAGGCCTTGTCTGTGGGTATCAGGGTTACTAGTGTTTTGCTCCTTTTATAGAAAGGAACTTTATTGGTTTTTTGTTTCCTTGTTTGTTTTGTTTTTGAGACAGGGTCTCGCTCTGTCTCCCAGGCTGGAATGCAGTAGGGTGATCACAGCTCACAGTAATCTCACATTCCTGGGCTCAAGTAATCCTCCCACCTCGGCCTTCCGAGTAGCTGGGACTCCAGGCATATGCCATCAAGCCCGGCTAATTTTTTATTTATGTTTTGCAGAGACAGGTTCTCACTATGTTGCCCAGGCTGGTCTCGAACTCCTGGCCTCAAGTGATCCTCCTGCCTCAGCCTCCCAAAGTGCTGGGATTACAGGCGTGAGCCCCCGCGCCCAGCCAGAACTTTATTGTTTTTTATAAAAACACTACGTGCTTAGTGTAAACAATATAAAACTTCAAGCAAATCACACAACCCCCTACAAAAAAAAACAAAAAGGAAAAAGACAGTTCCAAATCTCAGCAGCCCGAGATCACATTTGCAAACATCTTTGCTGATCTGTCCATACAAAGAAACACCTCTAGACACAGGTGTACAATTTCAAACACAAAGATGTCATGTACATCGGCTTCATGCTGCACGTGCTGGCTCTATGTGTTGTTTTGTTCTTCCTTCAGTAACCGGCTGGGGACATTTTCCCATGTGACTTTACCTGTATTTCAGATATATTCTGCAAGGAACGTGTATTGGTTTTTATCAGAGAAAACAGGAATTTTCATACCGCTCTACCCAAAGCTTCTACACTGCTTGCTCTGGGAAGAAAGGCCACGGGAAAACCTTCTCGAGGACACATGCTCAAGACCTCCTGGCCCTGGCGGAGGCCCAGCTCGAGGCCAGCAGGACAGGAGGGTGCCTGAGCAGAGGGGGAAGGGTCCAGCCCCGGGAGTGATACCTTCACCAGCTCAAAGGGAAACCGCTCATGGAAGATTCGATTGATCCGGGCGCCCCCAGAGAGCTCCAGTGTGTCCACTTGGTCTCCCGAGCCCTCAATCCTCTTCTCAAAGTCCACCCCAAACTGCTGGACCATCCTATGAGGAAGAAGAAAACCCGACATCAAAGTGGCGGTTTCGACATAGAATGATGTTCCAAGCTAAGCCAGAGTTTTCTTTGCTTTTCTCTATTTTTTTTTTTTAAGAGACAGGTCTTTAACAGACCCTCTGCTGCCCAGGCTGGAGTGCAGTGGCACCAGCACAGCTCACTGCAGCCTCGAACTCCTGGGCTCAGGCGATCCTCCCGTCTCAGCCACCCTAAGTGCTAGGACTACAGGTGTGATGACTCCCACTTTGCAGAGGAGGAGGGTGAAGTTCAAGGGTCACAGCTCAGCAACGTCTACCCTGAGGTTCGGCTTGACTTGGCAGGACGGTGGGGTGAACAAGTAGCCCCTCCGCAAAATTCCGGTGGCTTCTGCAGGATCCTACCACCCCCCAGCCTGCTGCAGGCGAGACTCCATCACTGATGGGATGCGAGGTGTTGGACAGATGGCTTTGCCCCCTCTAAGCCTCAGCTTCCTCTTCTGCAAAGTAGGTTATGGTAACAGCATCACCCTCATAGGGCCATCGTATTAAAGATGTTTCTAGATTTCACCAATTCCAAGAAGTCACTGACCCTAAAACACACTGTTATTTTGTGCACCCACAAAAAAGAAAAAATGCTGCCAATTCCTAGCAATCTACCTAAGTTACCTTTTTTAAAAAAAATATAAAAAGCACTGATATAATTAACAGAAGGTGATAAGAGCCTGTGTGGCCCCTTAGAACCCCGCCTGGCCCTTAAAAAAAAATCTCTCAGCATTGCTTATTATCACTGTGAACAGGAAAGAACTCAGATGATTTCTTTGTATTCTGGGGCGCTTTTCATAGCAAGGAGCTCCTGCAAAGGGGACCCGCCCCCAGCTGGGCCTGCAGCTCGCGGTCCCCAGTCCTCAGCAGAGAACAGCCCAGATCTTCGTGTCCAGGAGACACACCATGGCCGATATTAATGCCACACCTGGAACCAGGACCTTGAATCGTGGGCCACACCAGGGCCAAGGTTGTCGAAGGCACGGCACTAAACAAATGACAGATGATAAACAGGGGAGTGGTTTGGACAAGGACGGAGACTGTGGCCACTTGCCGACAGCCGCAGGGCCTAGGAGATGACAAAGAAGCACACGCGTGCGGCAGTCTGCGGGCTGGCCCTTGTGGCCCGGCCTACGCTGCACTCACGGAGTATTCTAGACAACTGTTACAAGCTCAATGGTGTCCCCCACAATTCAGGTTGACGTCCTAGCCCGCAATACTTCAGAATGTGACCTTACTTGGAAACAAGGTCGTTGTAGATGTAGTTAGTCAAGAGGAGGTCACACCGGAGTAGGGCGGGTCTTTAACTCACTATGAATTATGTCCTCATAAAATGTGGAAATTTGGACACACCCAAGACAGAGCAGAGGCTAGGAACACCAACGATCGCCAGCCAAGTGCCAGCTGTCCTCAGAAGGAAGCAACCCTGCCAACACCTCCGTGTTGGACTTTCAGCTTCCAGACCTGGAAGACGACACCTTTATGATGTTGTTTAAGCCGCCCAGTCTGCGGGACATTGTTAGGTCAGCCTCAGCAAACTCACACGCCCACCCGCAGGGCAGGGAAGAAATCTATGAATGGCCCTCGGCCATTTCAGACAAGTGGTCGTTGAGGGTAGAGCCACAACTGCACCCCTGGGGAACACGGGCCCCTGCTCCAAGTTCTAGAAGCAGAGAGACCCAAGGCACAAAACAAAAAGCCAAGGGAGAAGAGCTGGTCTGAACAATGCCTCCAGTCCCCTCCGCCTAGGGAAGGATTCTGCCAGAGACTTCTAAACGACCTGGGGTATTATTCATAGGATGGAGTTTGCGGGTAACGAATAATTTTAAAAATCAGCTGGGTATAGTAGTGCGAGCCTGCAGTCCCAGCTACCGTGGAGGCTGATGCGGGATGATCGCTGGAGCCCAGGAGTTGGAGAGAGAGATCTGTCTCTATAAAAACACAAAACAAAACAAAACTCTAGTGCTGGGAGTGGTGGCTCAGGTCTGTAATCCTAGCACTCTGGGAGGCTGGGGCAGGACGATTGCTTGAGGCCAGGAGTTCGAAGCTGCAGTGAGCTGTGATGACGCCACTGCATTCCAACCAGGGCAACACAGCGAGACCCCGTCTCAAAAACAACATAAAAAACCAACTCTAAAGCAGGAAGGCCCAGCCCTGACCAGGGGCGGAGGATGACAGCAGTGTATCTCCACTGTGATGTTAAAACTACCTAGACAGTGCCCTGCGTGGTACTAGTTACATAATGTCCTACGCCCTGGAGGTGAGGCCCATTTTCGGAGGGTGTTCCCTGGCCTGGTCCTGCCTGGGACTTCACGAGCAGCAGTTTTATCCCGGGTTTTCCCAATGGCTATGCCATGTGACAGCTGCTGCCGCCCTCATTTAGTGGGTGCTGCAAGTAAGGCCCAGAGAGGTGTTGTCACCTATCCATGGTCACCCAGCAGGTCTGTGTTCATCCTCAGGCCTCGGCCTGCACAGCAAACACTTATTTTTAGTCGCCAGACCCCATCTCCCTGCAAAAGGCCAGCATCTGCCCGGCAGCAAGCTTTCTGGAATGCACTTGAGGTGGCCCCAGCACAAAGGCAGTCTCACCCCCGAGCCCACCAGTGTGCACCGCCGCATGGCAAACAGGGGGCAGTGCCCGTAGGAAGAATCTCATGCACGCTGCCATCTGCCATATACGCTGCCCCAGGATCCCGGCACCTGCTCTGGCCCGGCCAGGCTAGCGTCCCGGGGTCCCCTGAAGACCAGAAACCAGAAGGGGCGTAAATGAGGCCTTAGACCGAGGGTTGTATCTGCTCTGCCACCTCACAGCACCACAGTCATGGCAGGGATTCCAAGCAGGAGAAGAATCTAATTCCCACCGCCTCTCCCACGTCTATTCTCCCGTAACAGCCAAAGGAGCTTGCGAGCACCTGAGTCAGTTGGGACCTGCTTCCTCTGCTCAGAACCTTCCATGGCTCCAACCTCCATCAGAGCAAAGGCCGACACCCTCCCTGGGCCCACAAGGCCCTGTTCCACCTGCCCTGTCGCCTCCCCAACTCTCCTCGGCACTCGCTCTAGCACCACAGTCCCGCCCCAGGGCCTTTGCACTGGCTGGGCCTCATCCCGCAGGACTCTGCGTGGCTCCCCCCGCCCCCGCCTTGCACCTTCACAGGGAGCCTTCCCCGACCCTGCCATCATAGCTCGGTCAAGCCCCTTCCCCACATTAGCAATTTAGCCACTGAACAGACGACACACTTCCATACTCACGTCCTGTCCCATTTGTCCCCTACCCCCTTTCTGAGCACCCTGGGGGCAAGTATGGGCCCTGTCCACTGCGGCGATCTGCTGCTTAGCACAAGGCCTGGTTTGCAGGAGGCTCACGACAAACGTTTGCTGAATAAATGAATGGGTGAGTGACAACTGGCGCCCAGCCTAGGGGACCCAGTGGCTGGGAGAAAGCCAGGAGGGGCCAGGGAGCCAGGCTGGGGGGAGGGGCGGAGGGTACGTACTGCAGCAGGGCTTTGGTCTTGCGCGTGGGGTCATCAGGCCGGAAGTTCTTGTACTCCTCCACCTCCTTCTCCAGGGACAGCAGCTGGCTCTGCAGCTTGCTGCGCAGGGCCGGTAGCGACTCCCGGATGTGGTTGGTCAGTTGCTGCAGGAGAGAGGCCGGAGATCAGAGGGGACACAGGAGCGGCAGCAGGCCCCAAAAGGCCAGGCCCGCTCACCCTGCTGAGCACAGACACCACGATGCCAGCCTGAGCCCAGCACACCCCACAACCCCGGGAGAAAGCGACAGAAACATCCAGCTACGGATACACTTGAACCCGGGGCAAGGGGAGAGAGCGGGGCGGTGGCGTGGCACCGCCCTCGGGACTGAGATGCCACAAACAGCACGAGGGGGCTGGGCTGGGCACAGCAACAAGGGCGTCCGGCGTAAAAGGACAGGGAACGGTCCTAGAGATACGCTGCTGGAGAAGAAACTCCATGGGGGACAGAGGGGACGACGTTATTGCTGAGGGCGGGACAATGAAGGAGCAGGCAGGAAAATAAGGGAGGGAGAAAACCAACAGGGAAGGAGAAAGAAAGAAAAAAGAACGAAAAGAGTAAAAGAAGGAAGAAGGAAGGAAGGAAGTGGGGAGGGAGGGAGGGAGGCGTGGGGCAGGAGGGCTACATAGACACGTCTGCCTCTCCAGGACTTGAGTGTTGCCAGCAGAAAGCCTAGGCAGTGGTGACACTGGCCCCTCTGGGGAAGGCAGTGCCCATCACGGAAAAGAAGGAAATGGGACGCTCACTGGATTCGGGCTCGATCGTGATTTTTGCACTATTATAGCAAAGAGGGAAAAAAATGAATGACAGAAAAAGGCCGTAAGATCGGCTGATACTTGGAAAAGTGAAGAAGAGAGTTTTGCTGCCATCTGTCCTACAACAGAAAAGCATTTACAAAGTGTCCATCGAGCTAGGAAAGAGACCTGAAGGAGCCTCACACCTGTGGCATGGAGCTGGCGGGGCCACCCAAAGCCAGCACGCGCAGGGTCCCTGTCCCCAAGGCCCAGGCCCCCTTTGTGGGAGCTGCAGGTGTCAGAATGCGAGCACCATGGCTGGCCCAGGACGTGCCCTGATTTGAAGGGGCTGAGCCCCGCCCAACTTGCCATCAGGGCTGCCTGCCTGGTGACTCTCAGAGTAGGCCTGGCCACTGCCAGGCGAGTTTTACTTCCCTTCCTCCCCCTCCTGCCCTCTGCCCCGCAGTCCCAGCTTCCTCTCCTGCCCCCCCCCGCCTCCCCGGGACACTGACTTCCCTCTTCACTCCCCTGAGCAGCCTCCTCTGGGTGGCGCCTGCTCTACGTCATCTTCACAGCCGCTGCCTCTAGCGAACACCTGACTGTGCGTGTACCCAGTGGCCTGGGTCGCGTCCAACCTCCCATTAGACACACACCTTCCACGAGGACAGGGCACTGTTCTGACGTTGCTACTGTCTCCCCAGCCTATGCAGGAAGGAATGACTCTAGGATTGTCACCGAGGCCATCCTGCCATCCCCAAAGCTGCCAGAAAGCAGCAAGGAGAGCATCTTACCCCTGCGACTGCCCACTGGAAGGGCACCGCTGGCTGGGCAAAGCAGGACGGCGGCCAAGGACGGGCAGCACCTAGTAGGGCGTCACCACATGATCCCACAGTGGGGATTTGACCCACAGAGAAACCTGCGCGTGCGCACAATGATGCTATTAACTAGGACGATTGGGAGCCTTCCCAGTGGCCCTGCAAAAAAGACAGGTTACACAGACCAGGGCCCACGTGCTCAGGGACCGCTGTGCAGCTGCAGAAGAAACTGAGGAAGGACCCTTTGCTGCGAGGACGGAGCTTCAGGAGATATCGCTGAGCAGAAAAAAGCCCAAGGTGGAGGGTCCGTGACTACATCTTATATACAAGGACAGCGGTGCCTTGGGGGGAGTGGGAGGGGAGGATACGGGCACATCCTCGTGCACCTAATACTGTTTTTGTTTATGCACCCTGTGAACATATTACCTATTAAAAAAAGAACCATAGTGACAAATTAAGGACAGGCGCTGCTGGTGATGGATGCGGCGGCACTGGACACAGCGCATGTACTGGGAACTGAGAAGGCACTAGCCCCAGGGGACAGAGAGAGGGATGATTCTTGATTGATGGACGAGGAGAGGGAGGCTTGAAAAGGCTCAGAGGTTGGGCTGTGCTTGGGACCCTCCAGGGTCAGCTTCCAGGGTCCTCCCACCTAACCATGGTCTGGTGTGCCCGCCTTGGTTCAAACCAGATATTCTTTTCTTTTCTCTTTTTTTTTTGAGACAGAGTCTCACTCTGTTGCCCGGGCTAGAGTGCCATGGCGTCAGCCTAGCTCACAGCAACCTCAAACCCCTGGGCTCAAGCGATCCTCCTGCCTCAGCCTCCCGAGTAGCTGGGATTACAGGCATGTGCCATCACGCCTGGCTAATTTTTTTATTTCGCCACCTTGGCCTCCCAGAGTGCTAGGATTACAGGTGTGAGCCACCGCGCCCGGCCAAGCCAGATGTTCTTCACCCAGGTCACCAACTCCAGGAACTGTATGCAAGCTTCTGGGTATGTGACTAAGTAATTACAATGGTAACTAAAATCACAGTAATAGGCTGGGCAGGGTGGCTCGGGCCAGTAATCCCGGCATCTGGGAAGGCTAAGATGGGAGGATCTCATGAGACCAGGTGTTTGAGACTAACCTAGGCAACACAGCAAGATCTCGTCTCTAAAGAAACTAAGGGAAAACTGACCAGGCATGGTGGCTCACACCTGTAATCCTAGCATTTTGGGAGGCCAAGATAAAAGGATTGCTTGAGGGCAGGAGTTCAAGACCAACCTGAGTAACATAGGGAAACACTGTCTCTACCAAAAATAGAAAAATTAGCTGGGTGTGGTGGCATGTGCCTGTAGTACCAGCTACTCGGGAGGCTGAGGCAGGAGGATCACTTGAGCCCAGGAATTTGAGGTTGTAGTGAGCTATGATGATGCTATTGCAGTTTAGCCGGGGCTACAGAGCAAAACATTGTCTCAAAAAAAAAAAAAAAAGGGAAAAGGAAAATTAGCTGGGCATAGTGGTAGGTGCCTGTTGTCCCAGATACTCAGAAGGTGCCACTGCACATGGCAGCCCCAAACTCTTGCCATACCTGATTGAGGGTCTTCTGCAGGTGTGGCGTGCCCATGCGGTCGGCCATGTGCCGGTAGGCCGGGTGGGAGAGGAAGAACTTCCTCTCGGCCGCCAGTGCCGCACGGATGTCCTTCTTGCCCTCAATGTCCTTCTGGCTGCGGTTCACCACGCCAATATACCCTGCAGGGGGAGAGAAGAGTCAGGGCAGGGGCAGTGCCAGGTGTGAAGTTCAGGTGTAGAGATGGCTCCTGTCCCATGAGTCATGCAGAGACCGGGGCATGACATGTTACCGTGAAACAACACAGCAGACGCAAACACGGCAGAAGGCAGCCCCGAAAAGCTACACAAGTGCTCAGAGGAAGGAGAGACGACGTCTAGCCTCTGTGACAGGAAAGATCTTTGGGGAAAATGAAGTCCACAAGTAGAGCTTCAAAGACAGGTAAGGAAAAAATCTCAAAAACGAGTGCAAGGGAGCACAGGTGATCTTGCCAAACGTCACAACCTACTATAAAGCAAGTATATTTTAAACAGTTGGGGAGATCAGGGAGTTCATGCCCAGAGGGATGAATGGAACAGAACAGACAGTCCAAAAATAAAAATCCACCCAGATGGAGGCAGGAACTGACACTTACCACTTCAACACCCGTGGGAGGAAAGGTGGTTGAATAAATGTCGTTGGCAAAGTATCAAAGTTGGAAGCCTAGCGAAATTAATTAATTCTCAAAGGAGCGCATTTTACACATAAAACACGAAATTAGAAAGGAACTTGAAGAAAACATGGGTAATTAAAAAAAGAAGATCGCGTTTGTGTTAAAGTTCTCTAGAATGAAAGACACGCAGCAGTGAACAGTGACAATACGAGAAGAGGGACGGCGGGGGGAGGCTGGAGTCTGTCTCACCAACTTACAGCTTTCAGTATGGTTTTTGAATTCATTCATTCATTCATTCATTCATTCAGAGTCTCACTCTGTTGCCCAGGCTAGAGTGCCATGGCATCAGCCTAGTTCACAGCAACCTCAAACTCCTCGGCTCAAGCGATCCTCCTGCCTCAGCCTCCCGGAGTAGCTGGGACTATAGCCATGCACCACCATGCCCGGCTAATTTTTTTGTTCTATATATTTTTAGTTGTCCAGCTAACTTCTTTCTATTTTTAGTAGAGACGGGGTCTCGCTCTTGCTCAGGCTGGTTTCGAACTCCTGACCTTGAGCGATCCTCCCACCTTGGCCTCCCAGAGTGCTAGGATTACAGGTGTGAGCCACCATGCCTGGCCTGGATTTTAAATTTTTAAACCGTGAAAAACTATTTCTCGAATAAAAATGCTAGTTCGAAGCAAAGATTTGCCATATTTGAAGAGAGAGAAACTGGCAGAAGAGAAAGGTAGGGAGATAGCATTCAAAAAACTAGAACAGAAAGGTGGGCATCTAAAGTCCCAGTGACTTGGGGGGCTGGGGCAGAAGGATCACTTGAACCCAGGAGTTCTAGGTCAACCTGGGCAATGTAGCGAGACCCCCATGTCTAAAAAACAAATAAATAAAATAGACAAAAACAAAAAGCCAGACAGGAGTCCCTGAGCATGGACACAAGTCACCCAGCAATATGGCTAAACAAATGGCTTTCATGGGATATAAAAGACTCAGCCTGGTGGTACACACGTGCTAGGTGCTCACTGAACAGGTGTGGCCATTAATATTCATTGTAATTAATATAATTAGGCCGGGCGCAGTGGCTCACGCCTGTAATCCTAGCACTCTGGGAGGCCGAGGCGGGCGGATCACTCAAGGTCAGGAGTTCGAAACCAGCCTGAGCAAGAGTGAGACCCCTGTCTCTACTATAAATAGAAAGAAATTAATTGGCCAACTAAAAATATATAGAAAAAATTAGCCGGGCATGGTGGCGCATGCCTGTAGTCCCAGCTACTTGGGAGGCTGAGGCAGGAGGATTGTTTGAGCTCAGGAGTTTGAG